>CM053791.1:224658997-224686497 GCA_028749045.1 Cupressus sempervirens
TCCATTCTAGAGCTCTTTTAAGGCATGGAACCTCACACCTGGCTGACATGGACGATAAGTGTTACCATCATGATAACAACCAGTACTCTTCTCACCTTAATTTGCATCAAAATCTCCATATTTTTTGTATTAACTGAATAGGAACTTCGTACATGAATATTGATATGATTTAGTCACTCATGAGACCACTGTCGTATTGAATAAATACTCATGGGAAACATTTTGTCAATTTGTCCCTCAAAGTCGTGGGCCATAATAGAGGTGAAACCATGTACAATATGTTCAAATTAGAAGGTTCGATTACTTAATTAATATTTGAACATATGTTTATATTTTTTTATTACTCATTAATTTTGAGTAATATATGGAAATCTTGAATATTGCGCAGTAGCCTAGCTAAGAATCAAGATTGTGCATTCTTACAATTTGTCATACTACAAGATATATTTCTTGGTCATTGTACTATTGTCGAGATCTATAAGAAATTGACTGAGAAGATTCAAACAATGAAAATAAAATAAATTCAAATAGTATTATTTAAGAGATGATAAACATATACATAAGAGGAATGTATATGCATGTCTTTATGATGAGTGTTGAGAAAAGAGACAACGAGTGACTACTTCTACACAATAGGAAACATAAATGAGAACAGTCAACAAGTATATCACAAAGTGGCCAATGTTCATAGAAGGGGTGTGCTCCAATTCAGAATACATGTCTACGCTAATTGGATTGGAAAAAATTCAAAATATTCCCTAAGTAAGATTTGACTATTGTGAAAAGGTCACAAACAAGACATGTTAAACATAGGCTATATCTCAAGCAACTCTATTCACACCAACAACCCCCATGAAATGAAAATTAATAGAAATTTTAATGACAATGATGGGTGATGGTTACTACCCTTGTTTGATACCTATGTGTATCACCTAATCTGGTTTTGTAAAATGAATACTAACTATTAAATGAAATCATGTACAAAACTAAATAGTTAACACTTTAGGTAGGACCAAGGTTATCAACATAAAAGGAAGCAAATCAAGAATGATAGGCTCCTTATGGTATAACCCATGATGAAGTGGATATGACCCTAATTGGAGGGGATGTATGCTCACATGCTCAAGCTTCCAAAGGATGGGGGTTTTTACCAAGTTTGTGTATGGATGGGGGTTTAAAAAATGGAGGTATGTAGGGATTTCAACATTATGATGGTATTTTAGTATTTTTTAGGCTCTCAAAATAAAATTATAACTTTGCATGAAAGGTGGATGATCTTTGTGAAGGGAGAGGGTCTCATTTATAGGCTAAGGAGCAGAGAGATGGATGGTCAAGATGCAAGGATGAAAATATAGTGAGGGAGGGTCAAGATGCATTCAAAGGGGAGCACATGGATTGTGTTTTTTTAGAGTCAATAGATAAGTGACACTTCTCACAGGGAGGATAAGTGTAAGCGGATAGGATAAGGGCTGGTCAAGGAAGTAATGAGGGAGGTTAAGTATGTAAGAGGGTTGTAAGAGTCATAAAGGGGATGTAAGAGTCATAAATGTTAGAGGATGAGGGTGAGGATGAGTTTGTTGAATTTAGCTTGGGTTAGCAAGTCTTAACCCTTGCTTAAAGTTGTGCACATGTTTATGAGAGGGATTAGACTTAGTTTATAAAGGGGATTAGGGGGCAAGAGGTCTAGCTTTGATGGGATGAGTTAGTTAAGTGGCTAAGTGAGTTTAGTATGGATGGATGGGTTGGATTAGGTGTCAAGATAGGCTTTAGGGATGCTTTTAAGAGTTTAGATATTTTATTGAATGATTTATTCAATAAAATGGGGATATGGAAGTAAATTAAAAAGATTTGAGGATTTATTTAATTTAATAGAGGAATAGGGATTTAATTGATAAATTGATTTTGGGTTATCATTTAATTTTATCAGTTGGACTATAGTTAATTAATTCAATTAATTAACTAGAGGATGATAATTAATTAATTAAATAATAAATATTTAATCAATAATGTCCTAAGAGATAACTAAATATAATTACCTAGCGATGTAATTAGATTTAGGTGTCTACACTATATACATAATGATCTTGCATAAATAAGCATAAGAAAGAAAAAGCAATGAGGACAAAAATTGCTTGAAAATGATAGATGATAAAATAATGAGATGATATATATTATAAATAATATCAAAGGTTAATAGAATCGTCCTTAATAGAATCACCAATTTTATAATGTGATGAATCTTGGAAAGTTGTAGTGATAGATAATGAAATGTCAATTATAGATATTGGCAGGTGTACAATAAAAGACTAGTCATTTGGAGAGAAGTCTCTAAAATCATAGAAAAAATAACTATCAATGCTTCCAATAGCTTCAAATATTTTATTTTGAAAATCTTGACGATAGTTATAGTTAGTGAAAACTATATTATTGTTCATATTCAATTATTAAACAAAAAACTTATCTCTAAAATATCCATTCCCTATATGAATTGTGAATCAGCCATGAACACAAGGAGTGGCATTGATGGCTACTCCCCTTTCATCTATAATTAAATAATATATTCAAATAAAGATTTATAGAGAATATTTCATATGATGAGATGCTACTTAGAAAAGAATGTGTTTCTATGATTCTTAAATTGAAGATGTTGATAGTCATATACACTTTGATTTTCTCCTGTTTAGTGATGATGATAATTCTCAAACTCCTTAAGTTTCATAAAAAAGATTTGAAACTTTATTTATTTTCTTCTTCACATATTTGTATTTCTTTTTTTTTCTTTTTTTTTTTCTTTTATATAATTTATTTATTTGTCAATAAAATTCCTAAGTTCTATTTTTGTTATTCTAATTATTTTTAATAAAAATTTACAATTTACTCCATTCGAACTGAGCACTGGTAGGAAAGAACATTGTAAAAAGACTTGTAATAATGCCTCAAGAATCCTATTGACTCAAAACTATTACATATATTTTATCTATAAGGCACCCAATTTACAAAGAGTACAAATTTTAATCCTACAAAAGTCGAGTTGTGAAACCATGTTTCTTTTATTACATTAAAGTTTCTTTCATTTGAAATTACTATTTCTAAAAAATTCTTCAGTTCCTTGCCATATTCCTTCTAGAATTACATTATGTTTCCAAAGGACATCTAATTGAAACCTATAATAGCATACTTTTTAACCAAGATCATTGTTAGCTTGAATAGAAATTAAATTAATTATTTTAAGCCATTATGTCATACCAGTACTCTAATTTAAACCAAGTTAACTTATTAACCCTCTTCCTCAACTTATTAACTAACTCCCTACATGTCTAATTTTATCCATCTATTCTCCTTTGACATACCTATTATCATCACCAAATAGCTAATCTCTTGCTAAATTGTCCATGTATGTATGTTATAAGACTTGCTAACATATCATATCATCCCATGTCAAATATGATAAGCAATTAGCTAATCTCTTGATAAATTGTCCATGTATGCATGCTAGAAGATATAATAACATATAATACCATCACATATAAAATATGATAACATGTGAGATGGTAACATAAGTTCCTATTCATAACATTATTTTAAAAAACCATTATCCTACCAAATTTTAACATAATTTTAAATCTCACAACAACATTTAAATAAAAAGCATTGTATAATTTTAGTTCTGATGAACAAAAACTAGAAATGGAGTAGTTAGCTTATGAAATGGGGTAGTTAGCAGAGTGGGAAAGAAAATATTCACATTAGAGATTGTTTGAGCATCTCTACAATTTCATTTATTTGATTAGATTTGTTTAGATCTCTTAGTGTAATTTTTTGAATGTGCATTTTCATTTTGAGTGAATGCATTTTGATGAAAAACAACTAGTTTTGATCCTTAGATCTTAGGTAAGGATAGGCTCTTTAAAATATGGGGACATAGATGTATGTTAAGACAACTTAGAGCTACAAACATTTCACCCAAATCCTCCAATAGGATGGGCTTGAGAAGATGGTTGGCTACATCATTGGGATCCATTGCCATGAAATTGAAAACCTCCAATGTTAAATTTTTGGATGTGGTTTTTTGTTTATGATTTGTGTGTTGTGGATTCTCTACTTTCCAGTCATTTTTACTTTTTGGACGCATAATGGCCAATTGTGATAAGTTTGGATTGATTATGCATGTAGAGGTCTTCTATTAAATATTTTGAAAAAATATTTTAAGATTTTTTTGTAAATTATAATATCCATTAAGGAGACAAATTAGAAGAGGATTGATGCATTTACATATCCTTTTTCTAGGGATGCACAATCAATATTTCTTTTATGATCTACCACTTTCTACTTCTTTAGTATTTGTTTACGAATTTTCTACAAAAGAAAATGTATACATTTGGCCGTGCTTGTTTTAGAAATAATTTTTAATAGGAAAAATGGTTATTGATGATTGAAAATTAGATTTTTTGTGTCTTTTTTGTCTATCCTTAGTTAACAGAATGTTATAATAACTTTTTAAAAACAAATAAATCTAATATATCTTTCATTAAATTTAGGAAAAAAAATTATTTGATTGTAGGTTACAAAGAAATGAAGGCCAACAAAAAGGATTAGTCTTTTCTCTTTAGCTTAGAACGAATGAACAAAATTATAAGAAATTTAATAAAATAAGCATAAGATCTTGTAGAGAAATTGCTAAGTGATGATTTAAATTAAATTATGCAGTTGACATAAGAATCAACTTGTATGAAAAGTCTCTTCGTTAATAATTTTCTTATAAAATGAATGTATTATAGTTTATTATGCATTCAACCAATTTATGTCATTTTAATCAAATTCAAAAGGATTATATGGTTCCACTTTAACGAATAGAGTCATTTGATGTTTTTTATGATAAAGATTCTAAATTGAAAGTGATGTTGAAAATATTAAAAGTGATTTTTTTGGTTGTAGGAAAATTATGTTTCTACCATATATTATTTCAATAAAAATTTTATTTTTATTTTAATCAAAAAGTGACATATCACTTATATAATATATTTATTAATGAACTTGATATGTCATACCAGGCATACCTAAAACAAAATACAATTTCTTTGCAATAAGCAAGAGTACCCAAAATATGATATATATCAATACTCAACAATGATCAAGGTCCAATTATACCAATAAACCTCTCCTTCAGAAAGATTTAACTAAAAACAAGAGAGCTTTGAACCTCTTGTCAAATTGGAGCATTTGTGAACATGCACAAAGAATGTGCAAGCTAATAGCCATGTGTCGAACAAATATAGTACTAGTTTCTATTAAGCTTCTTTCATCTTCTTTGTGTCCCAAATATGGCACTTTGCTAAGCATGGGAATTTCAAAAAAATAATCTCTGAATGGCAAGATTCAAATATGGAGCCTTCACAACCAAGATTAGCTAGACAACCAGGTAGTTTATTGCCCTCCCTCAGAGTATGAGAGAAACAAGTAGCTTGAAAAGAATCAATTAAATCCCAGCATCGTTGATGGATATAGGCTAGTTTCAAGGTATGAGAAGATCATGAGAGACAAGAGTTTATAATTACCTAAGAATCAACTTCAATATGGATGGTGGAAACATTACATCTTTTTGCCAAAATTAGACCTGCCAATAGGGCTTGAGGTCCTGCAAGGTTTCTAGTACCAACTAGTAAAACATCTGCTTTGATTGAAACTACTTCACCTTGCCAATTTCTAATACAAGCACCCAATCCTGACTTACCAGGGTTCACACAAGAGAAACCATCAAAATTTAACTTTAGAAAATTTCTAGAGGGGGGAGACCATTTTACATGAAGCCGATCAGATTGATTATTAGAATTCCAGTTTTTAGAGAAACCTATAGGTAACTTAATTTGTTTCTAGAGTTTTAGAAGAAGATAATCCCAAGTAGAAACTAACATATAATTCATACAATTGAACATATTTGCATTTACTCTTTCTAAAATTGCATTCTCAATCCCATCTAGAACAGATTCTAGGTTTGATTTTTCATTGCAAAAAATGATCTTGTTATGTTCCCATCAAATGGCCCACACCACAGTACCTAGGATGCACTTCCAAATACTAGCAAATAGAGATCTTGAGAATAGAACTAGCCAAAATTGAAATAGGTCCCAAAGAATATTTGGAAAAGGTAAAGACATTTGAAGCTTGTTCAACACAAAAACCCAACACTCATAACCAAAGGGACATTGGAGAAGAAGATGATCTATAGATTCTAGCTCCTTGTTGCATAATTTACAAATAAAAGATTCAACAATACCTAGCTTGGACAACCGTTCACTAGTGAGTATTCCTTTTCTAAGGGCTAGCCAAGAAAAACATCTAGCTTTAAAAAACACAGTGGAGTTCCAACAAAAGGAAAATGATCTACACTTCTTGCTTGAATTATATTTTTATCAAAGACCATAATAACCTTCCTTGATTGAATAATCACCACCTTTGGCCAGGGCCCATATAACTATATCTTCCCTATTAGAAAGAAAAACAATTCTTTTAGCAAGAGAGTCCCTCAAGGAAAGGAGACTTGGCTGACTAAGAAGATGTGTTGGAGGTTCTTTCCAGAGAACCCTTCTTGAATGAATTTCAATAGCTAAAACATAGTCCCAAAAAGAGGAGCCCCACTCAGCTTTTAGGACTTGGCATGCTTCATGCAACTTTTCTTGTTTGCATAGAGGGGGAAATCCATTCCATGAGTCTTCCCAAAACTTTACTTTCTCTCCACTATGAATTTTCCAAGTAACATAATTACAAACAATATCCTTTGAAGAGATCATAAAATTCCATATGGATGAATTTAAAGGAGGATTAGATCTAGTAAAAATTCTAGAAGGACTTGGAGAATCTAAGTATTTTCCTTGCATTATTGAACACCATTTTGCATGAGATTTTGTATATATTTTCCACATAAGCTTTCCCCCAAAAGCCTTATTTCTAGTAGCAATATCATGCAACCCCACACCCCTAGATGCCTTATCATGACACATTTCAAGAAAAGAAACAAGAGGAAGCTTCTTTTCATTTGAAAAATTTCCTTTCAATATAAATTCTTTGATAATCTTTTGAATTTGCAAAATTGTAGAAGACGGAGCATTGACAATTGACAAATAATAGTTTGGGATAGCCGTTAGGACAACTTTAACTAACAAAATACGGCTTGACAAAGATAACCATCTAGCTTTCCAAGTAGAGATCCTAGCCCTAATTTTGTCAATGATAGGAAGCAAAAAATTGTCTTGTTTGCTCCCATAAAAAAAGGAATTCCAAGATAAATGGATGGGAGGTGATCCACCAAGAAACCCAAAGTTAAAGAAATCCTCTGAGCTATTGCATCATTAGTGTTGAAAATCAAAATTTTGGATTTGTTGGCATTGATTCTCTAACCAAAAGCTTTTGAATATAGATCCAAGGCATATTTAATATGGTTAGCTTCCTTTACATTTGACATACCAAAAAGAAGAGTATCATTAGCAAATAGGGAATGGGTAACTGTAATAGATGTACGAAGAATCAAAATTCCTTGCCATAATTCCAATTGTGAAGATCTATTGATGAATTTGCTGAAAGCATCAGCCATAAGAATAAATAAAACTATAGATAGTGGATCACCCTAACAAATCACTTGAGAAGAGGGGAAAAACCAATTGACTCTCCATTAATGATGACTGAAAACCAAGCACCAGAAATACAATTTTTGATCCATTTGCACCACTTATCTGAAAAACCAAATTTGGAAATAGCTTTAAAGAGGAATGACCATCTTACTGATGTCAAGCTTGATCACAAAACTAGACAACTTATGAGAATTTGATGCAGGAGCATCTAGAGGTATAAGGGCAATCCTATGTCACCCAAAAAAATGTACTTAGACTGAGTTTTTGTTTCATGTGTTTTCATTTTTGGACACCCATTTGGGTCAAATAAAGGTTCCAACTCTCACAGTTCTACTATCAGTGTGCTAGAAAATCCTAAAAAAATAGGAGCATGTAATTGGGCCATCATTTTGGTAAACTAGAACATGTGAATTGGCCAGATGAATGTAATTGTGATTTAGAACATTCTAGAAAAAGAATCTGGTCAAAAGGCCCCATGGTTTGAAAGTTATTGCAATTTTTGGGTTTTGGAGACCTCCTAAGAATGCTTCAAAGTCAAGTTAGGGGCATTCAATGACCTCGAAAAGGGCCAAAAAATGGGGGACAAGAAAATCTGGTCCATAGGGCTATAGAGCACTTTCAGAGCTTTTCGGAAATGTAAACAGTTTGTCAATCAGAGCTACGGTTCAAAAGTTATGCCTCTTGGAAGTTCAGTTAGTGTTTTTGGATTCTTCTAGTTTTGTGCCAACTTCTAACGCAGCTTCTGGAGCCTTCTATTTGGTCAGTGGATGCCTACTAGCATGTTCTAGAATTTATTCCTAGTCCTTAGCCCTTCGGGGTCTAGTTAAGAAGATTTCTGGCATTGTAAAAGGCAGTTCGAAGTGGAGTTTGAGAGGAGGTACTGAAAGGAGAAATTATCTCCACATTTATGCTATTGTGAGCCCTCAGGGCATGTTTTGAAGTTTATTTTCTCTGTACTAAATGTACTAGCTTATTTTTTAGTTAATACAATTCCCCTTTTCTTTTGTGTCCATTTTGTTCTTTGGTTGTGTCCCCATCACGTGGTATCAGAGCTGGTTTTCCTAAGTGTGTAGACAAAGCGCCGACTGTGAGGTAGTTTGCACCAGGACTGTGTGGTTGTGGGTTTGAGTTAAGAAGATACCTCCATGAAGAGAGTGTGGCGGAAGGGCCAGAGCTATTAATCCTGAGGAGGTTAGAGCCCTTCAGAGGCAGGTACAAGCATTGCAGGAGGAGCTCCGTAGAGGAGCAACTGTGGCCGCAGGTGATGAAAGTGATGATGAAAATGAAGAAGATGAAATGGGACCAGAAGGGGAATTTGACAGGGAAGTTCTAAATCATCCAGAAGAAAGGCTTTTTGGGGCCATTACTAAGTTTGTGAAAAGACCTACAATTTAAGTGGGTGTATTTTTAGGAAATCTAAAACCAGATGAGTTGATTGATTGGATCAATGAACTAGAAGAATAATTTGAGTATGAGGATATCAGGGACCTAGATAGGGTTAAATTTGAAAAGGCCAAACTGAAAGGCCATGCCAAAATCTTGTGGTAAGAGGTTCAATTGGAAAGAAATAGAGGAGGAAAGAAGAAGATCACAAGATGGGATCACATTGTGGACAAATTGAAGAAGCAGTTCATTCCTATGGACTACGAGCTTGATTTGTTTAAGAAGATGCATGGGTCAAAGCAAGTAGGAAGATCAGTCCAAGAATATACAGAGGAATTTTACCGACTCTTGATTAGAGTGGGGCATGCAGAAGCAAATAAGGAGAAGGTTGCTCGTTATATTAGTGGGTTGCGACCTTGCATCCAGGAGGAATTAAGTTTGGTAAGAATGACCAGCGTTGAAGAGGCATACCAATTTGCCCTACGAGTTGAAGAGAAGCTCAATAAAAGGTTTGAAGGAAGAAAAAGAGGGCGTGGTCAAGGAGGAAGGGGAAGTGGTAGATCATCTGGAGGCCACAATGAAACCCAAAATAAAAATGAAGATGTGGGTACTAGCAGGAACCAGAGGAATGAGGGTTTCAACCGCTACCATGATCAAGACTTTGGAAATCAAAGAGGAAGAGGTAGAGGATGTGGAAAAGGAAGAGGTGGCTTTCGTGGTACCTATTTCCATTTCCATGAAGAAGGTCATCGTGCCTTTGAATTCCCTCAACAACAAGGAAGGACATATAGGAGAGCTGAGGGCCAAGCTAGGGTTGCTCATGTGGATGAGGATGCACAATCATCACATTCAGAGGATGCAAAAAGAGGAGAGACCTTGGTAAATGAAAGAGTCCTACTAAGTGGTGAGATTGAACCAGGACAATGGAGGAGTTTGTTTCATACCAGATGCAAGTGTGAGGATAAATGTTGTGACGTAATCATTGATAGTGGTAGCATTGATAACTTCGTATCAGAAGAGATGGTCTCTAAGTTGAAGCTCAAGAGGGAGAAACATCCCCAGCCCTATCAGATTTCTTGGGTAAAAGATGATCATAAGGTCCGAGTAAATGAACAGTGTTTAGTGAAATTCAAAATTGGGAGTTACCATGATGAAGTTCTCTGTGATGTTATTCCGATGGATGTTTTCCATCTATTGTTAGGTAGACCATGGTAGTTTGATAGACATGTAGTACATGATGGACATGCAAACACATACTCTCTGACAAAGGATGGAGTTCACCACAAATTGAAACCCATGAAAAATGAAGGTGAAAAGGTATGCAACAGTGCTAGGATTTGTCTTATTGATAAAAGGAAGTTTTTAGATGGCATGAAACATCAGCATATGTAATATGCTTTGATTCATGGGAAAGATAAAGTAGG
The DNA here is from genome assembly GCA_028749045.1 of Cupressus sempervirens. Classification (NCBI taxonomy): domain Eukaryota; kingdom Viridiplantae; phylum Streptophyta; class Pinopsida; order Cupressales; family Cupressaceae; genus Cupressus; species Cupressus sempervirens. The sequence goes on from CM053791.1 coordinate 224,669,430, forward strand.
TAGTAGTGAAATACCACTTGAAGTTTCGGATTTAGTAGGGGAATTTGGAGATATTATCTCTAATAATGTTCCAGATGGATTGCCACCAGTAAGGAAAATCAGTCATTAGATAGATATGATTTCAAGAGCTAGTTTTCCTAACAAGGTTGCTCACAGGATGACTCCTGCTGAAATAGAGGAGCTAAATAGACAGAGTCAGGAGCTCTTGAGGAAGGGCTTGATTCGAGAGAGCCTAAGTCCATGTACAGTACCTATAGTACTGGCACCAAAGAAGGATGGAGAGTGGAGGATGTGTACAGATTCTCGAGCTATAAATAGGATAACCATCAAGTACCCGTTTCCTTTGCCAAGGATGGATGATCTTATGGACTGCTTGAGTGGAGCTCAATACTTTACAAAGATAGATCTGAAGAGTGGTTATCACCATATATGGATTCGAGAAGGAGATGAGTGGAAAACAGCCTTCAAGACCAAGGAGGGTCTTTATGAGTGGTTAGTCGTGCCCTTTAGATTGATGAATGCCCCAAGCACCTTCATGCGACTCATAAATGAGGTACTTAAGAAGTTCTTGGGAAAATTTGTTATTGTCTATTTGGATGATATTTTAATTTTCAGCAAGACTTTGGAAGAACATTTACTACATATTCGTAGTGTCCTTAAAAGGCTAAGGGAAGAGAAACTGTTAATTAGTCTGAAGAAGTGTATCTTTGCAAAAAGGAAGTTAGTCTATTTGGGGTTTGTTATATCACTTGAAGGTCTCAAAATGGATCCAGAGAAGGTAAAAGTCATCTTGGAATGGCCTACTCCAAGGTTTGCTACTGAGGTAAGATCATTTCATGGTCTGGTTAGTTTTTATAGGAAGTTTATTAAGAATTTCAGTGGCATATGTGCACCCCCAACTGATACAATAAGAGGGGATAGAAAAGAGTTCAAATGGACTGCAGTAGCTACGAGAAGTTTTGAATTGCTGAAGAAGAAAGTGATAGAATAGCCTGTGTTGCCACTTCTAGATTTTAGAAAGGTTTTCCAAGTGGATTGTGATGCCAGTAGCAGTGCTATTGGGGCTGTATTAAGCCAAGAAGGTAAGCCTATTGCATATTTTAGTTAAAAATTGAATGATGCAAAGAAGAAGTATTCTATTTATGATCAAGAGTTATATGCAATAGTTCAGGCCTTAAAGAAATGGAGGCATTATTTATTGCCAAATGAATTTGTTTTTTATACTGATCATCAGGCATTATAGTACCTAAATAGCCAAGGTAAATTGAATCAGAGGCATATGAAGTGGGTAGAGTTCTTGTAGAGTTATACATTTGTGTTAAAGCATAGAAGTGGAAAATCTAACAGGGTTGTAGATGCACTAAGTAGGAGACAGATGTTGCTTACAACAATGCACGTTGAAGTAGTTGGGTTTGATGAACTCAATAATTTGTACCCTGAGGATCCTAATTTTGTTGAAGCATGGAAAGCTTGTAAAGAACCTGTTGTTGTAGATAGAACCAAGTGGTTAGACTACTTGATTTAGGATGGCATGTTGTTCAAGGGTAGTCAATTGTGCATTCCAAGGAGTTCCATGAGGGAAAATCTGATTAAGGAGAAACACAGTGGAGGGATGGTAGGACATTTTGGTCGAGACAAGACCATTTCCATTCTTAGAGAACATTATTTTTGGCCTCAAATTTCATAGGATGTAAATAAGTTTGTACAGAGTTGCCAGGTTTCTCAAGTTGCCAAGGGGTTTAGTCACAATACTGGCCTATATCAGCCATTGCCTATTCCATCAAGGCCATGGGAGGACATAAGTATGGATTTTGTTCTTGGATTTCCAAAGACACAAAGGGGTAATGACTTAGTATTCGTGGTGGTTGATAGGTTCTCCAAAATGGCACATTTCATTCCATGCCACAAAACTCATGATGCTGTCCATATTGCAGACTTGTTTTTCAAAGAGGTGGTAAGACTACATGGTCTTCCAAGGAGTATAGTTTTTGATAGAGATACTAAATTTTTGGGGTATTTCTGGAGGACATTGTGGAAGAAGTTGAGAATAGACTTGAAATTAAGTTCCACGCATCACCCACAGACTGATGGCCAAACAGAAGTGGTAAATAGAAGTCTGGGCAATTTGCTGAGATGTTTAGTTGGAGATAAGCCCAAGGGATGGGATTTGATTCTACCACAGGCAGAGTTTTCTTATAATAACTCTATAAATAGGAGTACTAGAAAATCACCATTTCAAATTATATATGGGAATAGCCCAAGGACTGCACCATAATTGAGGAAGATAGAACAAGGGGAGAGGACAAGTGCTAAAGCGGAAGAATTCGCTGAACATATCAAGCGTTTACATGAGGAGGTTCAAGCAAACATTACCAAGATGAATCAATAGTATAAAGCTAGGGCTGATCAAAGGAGAAGACATGAGGAATTCCAAGTAGGGGATCTAGTCATGGTGCACTTATGAAAAGAAAGATTTCCAGCCAGTACTTACAACAAGCTGAAAATGAAGAAATTTGACCGCTGCAAAGTTTTGAAGAAACATGACTCAGGAAATGCATATGAAGTGGAGCTGCCAGATGGTATTCATATTTCTCCCATTTTCAACATTGCAGATTTAACAGAGTATCATGATGATGATGCAGATGAGGAGCTGGTGTTAGAGCCATGTCCAATTCCTGTTTCTAAGAAGGAGGAGATAGAAGACATTCTAGATCATCGTGTGGGTAGGAGTACCAGAAATTGGCAGTATGAAGAGTATTTGGTAAAATGGAAAGGATGACCAATCGAGGACTCAACTTGGATTTTCATAGCTGAGGTTTCACATTTGGGATTTCCTCTATCATTCATAAAGTGACAGGGTCACTTTTCAATTTACCCTAGGTGTCTGATGCAAGAGCATCCAGAGGTATAAAGGCAATCTTGTGTTACCCAAAAAAATGTACTTAAGAGTTAGTTTCTGTTTCATGTGTTTTCATTTTTGGACACCCATTTGGGTCAAATAAAGGTTCCAACTCTTACAGTTCCACTATCAGTGTGCTAGAAAATCCTAAAAAAATAGGAGCATGTAATTGGGCCATCATTTTGGTAAATTAGAAGGTGTGAATTGGCCAGATGAATGTAATTGTGATTTAGAACATTCCAAAAAATAAATTAGGTCAAAAGGCCCCATGGTTTGAAAGTTATTGCAGTTTTTCAGGTTTTTGAGACCTCCTAAGAATTATTCAAAGTCAAGTTAGGGGCATTAAATGACCTTGAAATGTGCCAAAAAATGGGGGAAGAGCGAAGACAGTCCATAGGGCTATAGAGCACTTCGAGAGCCTTTCAAAAATGTAAACGGTTCGTCAATCAGAGCTATAGTTCAAAAGTTATGCCTCTTGGAAGTTTGATTACCATTTCTGGATTCTTCTAGATTTGCGTCGACTTCTAACGCAGCTTTTGGATCCTTCTACTTGGTTGGTGGATGCCTACTAGCACCTTCTAGAATTAATTCCTAGTCCTTAACCCTCTGGGGTCTATTTAAGGAGATTTCTGGTATTGTAAAAGGCAGTTCGGAGTGGAGTTTGAGAGGAGGTACTAAAAGGAGAAATTATCTCCACATTTATGCTATTGTAAGCCCTCAGGGCATGTTTTGAAGTTTATTTTCTCTGTACTGAATGTACTAGCTTATTTTTCAGTTAATACAATTCCCCTTTTCTGTTGTGTCCATTCTGTTCTTGGGTTGTGTCCATGCTGAGGTTTCCCATTTGGGATTTCCTTTCCCATTCATAAAGTGACAGGGTCACTTTTTAATCTACCCTGGGTGTCTGACGTAGGAGCATCTAGAGGTATAAGGGCTATCCTATGTCACCCAAAAAAATGTACTTAGACTTAGTTTCTGTTTCATGTGTTTTCATTTTTGGACACCCATTTGGGTCAAATAAAGGTTCCAACTCTCATAGTTCCACTATTAGTGTGCTAGAAAATCCCAAAAAAATAGGAGCATGTAATTGGGCCATCATTTTTGTAAACTAGAAGGTGTGAATTGGCCAGATGAATGTAATTGTGATTTAGAACATTCCAGAAAAAGAATAAGGTCAAAAGGCCCCACGATTTGAAAGTTATTCCAATTTTTTGAGTTTTGGAGACCTCCTAAGAATGCTTCAAAGTCAAATTAGCGGCATTAAATGACCTCAAAAAGGGCCAAAAAAATAGGGGATAAGTGAAGCTGGTCCATAGGGCTATATAGTGCTTCAAGATCTTTTCAAAAATGTAAACGATTCGTCAATTGGAGCTATGGTTCAAAAGTTATGCCTCTCGAAAGTTTGATTACCGTTTCTGGATTCTTCTAGATTTGCGCCAACTTCTAACGTAGCTTTTGGAGCCTTCTATTTGGTTGGTGGATGCCTACTAGCACCTTCTAGAATGTATTCCTAGTCCTTAACCCTCTGGGGTCTATTTAAAGAGATTTTTGGCATTGTAAAAGGCAGTTCGGAGTGGAGTTTGAGAGGAGGTACTGAAAGGAGAAATTATCTCCACATTTATGCTATTGTAAGCCCTCAAGGCATGTTTTGAAGTTTATTTTCTCTGTACTAAATGTACTTGCTTATTTTTCAGGTAATACAATTCCCCTTTTTTGTTGTGTCCATTCTGTTCTTGGGTTGTGTCCCCATCAGAATAGATAGAATGAAGAGTCTCATGTGCAACAATAACACCTTCCCATGTTTCTCTTCCTAGCACAAAACCACCTTGATCCAAAGAAATGATATGAGGAATAAATTGCTGCAACCTCATGTATATAGCTTTAGTAATCAATTTATAAATCATGTTGCATAAAGAGATAGGCCTAAAGTTAGGAAAAGAAGTTGGCTGCTTAAGTTTTGGAATAATAGCAATATTAGTTGAATTGAAACTCTTGATCATCTTGGCATTCATTCTTGACTATTCAACTACTGCTAATAAATCAAAATCAATAAAATCCTAACATTTTTTATAAAAAAGAGCTATAAATCCATCAGGGTCTGGGGCTTTGTTAGGTGGGAATGAAGATACCACTTTTTTAATTTCTTCCATGTGAAAGGGGCAAGTAACATCCTATTATGATCTACTGTAATAAGAGGGGGAATACAACTAATAAAATCATTAATTGGATTTTCATTAATAGGATCCAGATGAGGGGGAGAAAAGAGATTTGAAAAAAAGTGAACACCTTCCTCCTTAATGCCATTGTCATCTTCTATAAGATGACTAGATACTGAGTGCTTAATTGAAAAAATAGTGTTAACTACCCTTTTAACTCTAGCAGTTTCATGAAATTTTTTTGTGTTCTTATCGCCATCTCTTAACCATAGTTCACGAGACTTTTGTCTCCAATAAATCTCCTCCCTATTGCAAAGCTCCTCCCATTCTTCTTTCAAGCATTTTTGCTCATGATATAAATCTGGACTAAGACCTTTTTGAATGATGATTGAATTTACCTTCTCAAGTTTTTATGAGACATCTTGTTTTTGCTTGAACACATTTTTAAAAACCTTTGCATTCCACTCCTTGATCATCCCTTTCATGTAACAAAGCTTTTTAGAGAACTGAAGCATCTTAGAGTCCCTAAAGGTTAGAGCATTAATCCACCAATATTTTAAAAGAATAATAAAATTAGGATGCTCGAACCACATGTGTTCAAACTTAAAAGAGCTAGCCCAATTAAGACGTTGCGATATATTGTTCTTTGATATCATTAACTAGACTAGAAAATGATCTGATACAACAAAAGGTAAGATTACAGAATTAAACCTATAACTCAATAGCTTCCATGATTGTGAAAACAAGAACCTATCTAGCCTCTCAGAAATTTCTAAAAAACCAATACATCAATTAGTCCATGTGTATAATCCATTGTCAGGAAAAATGTCACTTAAGTTATTATCTTCTACAAATGAAGAAAAGTCTTGGATAGTTCTAATGGGTGGACAAATTCCCCCTTTCTTTTCAGACATTGATAGTAATGCATTGAAATCCCCACCCAATATAAAATTCATTTTTGTTTCTTGTTGAATAAGATTCGTCAGTATAGCCCAAAGGTTCCTCTTATCATTTGTAGATGTGGGACCATATATGTTGAAGATAAGGAATTTCAAATCAAAGTGTTCAACTTTCAGCAATTGCCAATTGGAATCTTGCCCAATAAGAATACCATGAATACTTTTAGCATTCCATAAAATTGCTAAACCTCCATAGGCCCCATGCCCCTCTACAAGAACTCAAAGCCAATTAGTCCATTTAACCAATGTCTTGTCAAAAACTTGCTCTGATAATTTAGTTTCTTGAAGAAGAATAATATCTCCTTTTGTAGAATCTAGCAACTGCTTCATCCTACCTCTTTTGTTAGAGGAATTGATACCTCTGACATTCCATGTAACGATTTTCAACACAATTTTTATCTATCTTATTTTGTTAATAAAATAGAACTATGTTTTGAAAGGTTCATTGAATTCTTTATTACATTTTTGACATTTACTACGGTTATTTAAAATATACTTGTAAGTTATATGATATCAATAACAATTTCAATATAATGTTAAATCAATATTTTTCTTTTTTGGATACCATTCAAACTTATTTGCGCTCATGGGCTTAGTCAATGTATCAACAACATTCTCTAAAATCTCCACCTTTTCTAGCTTCACCTTGTCATAATTGACCGTATCTCTCACAAAATGATATTTTACATAAATGTGCTTGGTCTTGGCATGAAATGTCAAGTTCTTCACTAGGAAGATTACACTTTGACTATGACTAATAAATTGTCACTACACCCTATTTGAATTCTACATCTAAACACAATCTCTTCAGCTAGATAGCTTCCTTGTAGGAATGGGTAGTTGCCATATACTCTTTGTCTGTAGTGGACAAAGAAACCACAACTTATCACTTGCCCATCCAACTGATTGCACCACTAAATAATGTAAACACATATGCACTAGTGGATCTTCTACGATCAACATCACCGGCCTTGTCTAAATCCATATAACCTCAAATATCCAAGGAATTTTCAATTCCTATTCCATGAAAGCATCTCATGTACTTTAAGGTAACTCGTAAGTATTTAAAAACTCTTTTTACTACATCCCAATGTGCTCTTCCTAGATTAGAAATATAATAGGAAAGTACTCCCACTACTTGGGCAATGTCTATTCTTGTATAGACCATGACATACATCAAACCTCCAACAACACTCTAATATGGTACTCAAATCATCTCTTCCATCTCCAATGGGGATGTAGGACACTGTGAGCTAGAAAGCTTTGTTCCCATAGTAACAAGAACACTCAATGGTTTGCAATCTTGCATATTGAATCTTCTTAGCATATTACCAACATACTTTCTCTTCCTAGACAAAGCTATTTGTTTTGTCTATCTCTTATAATCTCCATTCCTAGAATGTACCTTCCTGCACCAAGATCTTTCATTTCAAACTTTGCTGAGAGTTGAGATTTTAATTCTATAATCAAACCTTTTCCTTTTCCAATAAGCAACATGTCATCAACATATAAAGAAATAACTAAGAAATAATCACCATTTTACTTGTAGTTTACACAATTATTAGATTTGGATTGCACAAATCCTAAAATTAATACATGTGTATCAAACTTTCGGTACCACATCCTAGGACTTTGTTTTAGACTATACAAGGATTTCTTCAATTTATAGGAAAAATGACTTTTAACTTTCATCACAAAGTGCTTTGGCTATGTCATATAAATTTCTTCCTCTAAATATTCATGAAGGAAAGTTGTCTTCACATCCATTTGCTCAACTTTTAGATCATAAGATGCTAAGATAGAAAGAAAAAATCAAGTAGATGTCATTTTACTAGAAGAGAAAAATTTTCACCATAATCAATTCCTACAACCTGGGAGTAACCTTTTGCAACCAAACATGCTTTATACTTCTCAATTCTTCCATCTAAACCTATCTTCCTTTTGAACACCCATTTACAACCAATAGGCTTCCATACTTCACACAATGGTACAAGGTCCCATGTGTCATTCCTCTTAAGAGCTGGCATTTCTTGTTCAATGCTTCTCTTCTAGGACTCTAAACCATTCATACCAAGAGTCTCTTCTACCAATTTTGGTTTATCAATATTAGTATTCAAAGAAAATATACATCTCCAATCATTACGAGAATATCCATACCTTTTTGTTGCTTTCCTCTATCTGGTAGACCTTCAAAACAAGATTTGTTTTAGGTTTAGGTTTAGGTTCACGATCAAGTTCTCCCTATTCCTTTGATGATTCAAAAATCCTAGAGCTATGTTCAAAATCTTGCCTTTCTAAGGGCCTGGATTCAACTTTCTCAAGTGTAGTAGGAAGTTGAGTCACATCTTTCTTTTCTTTTATCTATTCTGGCTGCACTATAACAAAAGCAGGCTATGTTTCTCTAAAATTAACACTTCTAGAGAAAAATACCTTTTAGGCAACAGGATGCCAAAGCTTGTACCATTTCACACCATAACAATATTTTATGAAGATACATTTGACAATTTTTTTTTTAAAAAAAATTGTATGCTTCTTCTTTGGCACATGAGCATATGATTGACAACCAAAAACTCTCAGATGTCTAAGTGAAGGCTTGTGACCCAACCATAGTTGCATTGGTGTCTTATCAACAAGAGCTAATGTAGGAGACCTATTTATTAGGTAGAAGGCACTGGCTACAACTTTGACCCAAAAATTGTGTTCTAGTCTAGCTCCACTCAACATACTCCTAGCCTTCTCCATCAAGGTCTTGTTCATTGTTTTTGCAAATCCATTCTACTATGGGGAATAGGGACTTTACTTCTCTCTTTTAATACCAAAATCTTTACAAAATATATAAAAAACATTGGAGCAATATTCATTTCCATTATCAGTTCTCAAACACTTTATCTTCTTTCCAGTTTGCAACTCAACCATTGCTTTAATTTTTTTGAAATAGCTAAAAACTTCAGCTTTACTTCTAAGAAAATAAACCCATGTTCCTTGACTGAAATCATCAATGAAAGAAACATAATAAACTAATCTACCAATAGAAGGAACATCAAATGTACCAAATCCATTTGAATGGATTAGATCCAAAATACATGAGGACTTATGAGAACTTGAGTAAAACTAAATGTGGTTTTTTTTTACCATAGCTACAATGCTGACAGAAATCAAAATCAAGATTGTAGTCATTCAACCCATTTATGGGGTTTCTATTCTTTAAGATTCATAGACCTTTCTCGCCTATGTGGCCAAGTCTCTGGTACCATAACATAGTCTTCTTTGTATGTAAATTTGATTCAATAAATAGAGCACCCTTGGGTACCCGAAAACCATGACCATCTATTGAAAGAGAAACTCTCTCCTTCTCCAACAAAGAAATCCTCATCAAAGTCTTATCAAAAGTGCTATTGCACTCAACCATGTGTGAGGCCTCTCCCTGACCCTTCATAGCCTTAGTTGTTACCTTATCATTTTGATACTCATGACTTGAGATGTTGAGACATTATCTGATGCTTAGAACATATTATATTATTTCATGTTGTGTGATGTTAATTTCATATATTTAATGTTTATCATTTAAAGTTTTATGTATATGTATGTCGATGAAATCAATAAATGTAGGATTGATACTTTAATTTAAGAGATTTTAAATGGTTAAGAATTAAGTAGGATGAAAGAAATCCTGGTTGATGTATGTTTCAATTTATGTGAATTTTTCATATGTGTATATATATATATATATATATATATATATATATACACACACACACACACACATGTGATTTTATGGGACTACTGATGTGTGCAATGAGTGTGCAGATATTTTAGCCAAGAAAACTGATGGAGGAACATAACTGATCTCTATGTGCTAATTGTGGAAACCTTCTTGTTTGTAATTCAAGTATTTTATTGTGAGATGTATGTATGTATCTTTTCATGATCAATAAATGTTAATGTTCATAACTGTGTTCTTTTAGTGTCGCTTGACACTCATGATTTTTTTATGTTCTTTAGCATGCTAGTTAGGGTTAGCTGTGTAACCTTTGGACCTAATTTGGATTAAGTTAGTGTCTATTTGCTAATTGGGTTCTTAATCAAGTTTAGTCACCCTTAATCCAGATTAATGCTTATCTACATTTTTGAGTTGTTAGATGGTCCTATTTAATTCCTAGCTTTTGTTTGGCTCTAAACCTATTCCTAAGGCTTTAAAACATGAAATATTTACACCCAAGGGGTATGGGTATGGGTTGGGGGTCTTTTCCAACCCCTAAGCCCCTTTTATTGACTTTTGAGATCACTCAAAAAGTCTCATTTTACCTTTGTGCGAAAATTGCAAGTGGTTATCATGAGTTGCCTCACCTCACCTCCACTTAATGATTAACCATAGTGTGGGTTGTGTTAGGAGCTTCTAGATTTGTAGGTGGGTGGGAGAAGTTATTGATCCCTTTGGTGGTTGAGTTTGAGGCTTATTTAGAGGCCCTTATTGGAGTAGTCTAGTTTGTTACTCAATCTCTACATTTAGAGAGAAGTCATGGAAGATTGAAGCAAGGAAGGGAAAAGCTCTACTCAAACTTATTCATTTTCCATTACCTCTTTGTGAAGATAGGAATTTCATCACCGTTGTTCAGTTTTTCATGCTTGTTTCATGCTTTGCTATGGTATTGTTATTTAGATGCTTGTATGTTGTGGGTATGTTGGGAAGATTTGAAAATCATGTTCTTGAATGCTTTTCTTCCATGTTTTTGTTTGAATTTTGAAGTTTTTTTTGTATGGGTGCTTTGGCATTACTCACCCTTGGAGAGGGCAGAACTGGCCAATTTCAGGAAAGGTCTTTTTAGTTGGACTCCAACAATGTAGAGTCTCTTCTCAGGATGAGAAGAGGGAGAGACGGTAGGGTGTTATGGGCCCCTACCTATCAACACAAATCGTGTATGAGTTTTGGCATGTAAGAATGGAAGAACGAAAGTTCTTGATTTATAGCCCCGATTGGGCACCTAGTTTGGTGTTGTGTCTGACATCTCCTGTTGGAAAAATCTACCTTTCCCTAGTTTCTATTCATTGTGAATCCTATTGTGAAAACCTTGTCTGAATATGCATGTTTGATTTGTTTCTTGGTCATGGTTGTTATCACTTGATCAGATTCTGTTTCCTCCACGGTTCATAGAAATGTGTTGCATAATTTGATATGGAACCCTTGATGAGGGTCATGAAGGAAATTTAATTTAAAGTGTTGTAATTCAGGATTGAAATCCTATGTAATTTTTATCTTAAAACCTTGTTGTAATGGCAACGACGTCGGGTTTTCCTCCTAGTTCTTTCCCGACTGAGCCTTTGAATCAGGTTTGCCAATAAAATGATGGTTGAGTAATGATGTTAGTGGATTTTTTTTTTAAGGTTAGTATTTTTTGTAAAAGTTTAGTTAGTATGAAGTTTGGGTTAATATAGGATTTTAAAGGTTGATTTATATTATGGTAAAAAAGAAAAGAAAATTCTACTCCCTCGTATAAATAATGGAAGGATATTGCTCAAAGTATGATATGTGAATGCTCCTACATGAGTTTAGGTGTGAATTGAATGATGAATTTAGTCCTTGGATTAATCTACTTTACATGTGATAGAAATTGTATTGAATCCTACCTTAATCATCTAATAGATTTAAGAGATGCACTGTTAGTTTTGTATGCCATAAGAAACTTTAGGAATTAAAATTCTAGGGTAATATTAGCAATATGTTAGCTTTTCAAATTTTGATCCAACTTAAAGAAGATTAATTTAACTTTACATACCACTCCAAAGAAAAAATTCATACACAAAAAAGAGAGAACAAGAAAATTTCTAGAACACCCACCTATAGGATGTTTGAAATTGTATGAGAGAAATAATTTATTCCCTTGCTGAGACAGGAATATTCCTTTTGATTTTTTTAAGAAAATAAAATAAAATATTTTTCTAAATTTAAATAATATCTAAATTAGTTATGAGCAATTAAATAGATATCCTAGAAAACTTTATGCACTAACTCCTATTTTACCTCCTCAACCCTAGGCGATTTGACAAGCCTTCATGGGTTGACTTGGAGTGTAGCGCATACCCATGCAAACTGCCATGTCAGTAAAGTTGGCAAATGTATTTTGAGGAAATTTGATTTTGAAAGGGATACATTAAATTTTTCCCCCTTCATATCTATATTATCACCTAGTTGTTTATTCTTTATAACCCCCTTGTCTTTCTAGGCGTGCATCTTCTTGGGAGGAAGACAAGACAAGTGCAGGTCTTGGATCACGTGCTGAGCTCTTTTGGGGGTACATGGGTCCTTGAGAAATTAAGGGATTTGTATGCTTGATGATGTTAGTAGATCCCAAACCTTATACTACAAAATTCATTCTCCCCCTTTCCATGATTGTGACTAAGTGCATCTTACAAGGAAGAGCTGCCTTGGGCAGCGTAGATTTCCCTTGGGATAGCGCACAGCCTATTGGGAGGCTGCCTAAGATTGTGGGTGTGGGTATGTGGAGCTAGGTTATTAGGTAGGGTATGGGTAGTTAATAGAGTTAGGTGATAGTTAGTATAGGTGTTAGGGATTAGTGTTAGTTAATTTTAAAGTTTAAGTTAAATTAATTTTAGTATGTTAGGTTTTAGTGTTAGTTTAATATGTTAGTTTAGATTAGTAATTGTGTTAGGATAGTTAGAATATTTTTTTGAAGTTATTTTATTTTATTAGTTTTTAGTTGTTAGTTGTTATATTTTAAATTTAAGTTGTTATATTAAGTTAGTATTAGTTATTTATTTATTTATTTAATTTTAGTTTATTTATTATATTTTCTTTTAGATATGAATTGTTGTCAGATAATATTGAGATATTTATTTTAGTTAGTTTTAAAATTAGATTTATTATTATTGATTAAGTGATATTTTGAGAATCGTGTATTTAGTAATTAGTTTAAAAGGTGTAAATTAATATTAGTCATAAATTTATGTGAGACTAATAAGAAAGGTTAAATTGTTTTACTTTAGCACTCAGTGGAATTCAAGTTTTAAATTTATTATTTCTTTAGGAATGTTGATTTCAAAAAAAAAAATGTAGTCATGGATTTAAATCAGACTCGTGCTTTGAATTAAGTGATTTAAATAAAACTGTGTTGTGACTTCTATCTTAATTAGTTCTTGATTTAATAATTCAATTTATTGAACCATATTCTTTTAGATAGTTTTCAATAAATTTAATTATAATGAATGTATAAGCAATGTAATAACGAAACAAACAGCGACATCAATTTTCTAACAAAAGCTTCAAAATCTTAACGATGTATTCTTCCACAAGTTTATGACTTAAGATGAAATGTAATGAATCCTTTTTCTTCATCGGAGATCACAACCTTATTAAACTTAGAGCATTTTAATTATTAATTCAAAAAAAAAAATTTGTATTTTTGCCTTCATAGTTTGGGCATGACACCGTGCATGCATCAAGCTGATATAATGCACCCAATCTACTTCCTCTTGTTATTACCATAGCATCTCTCACCATTTTCATGCCTACTTCAAAAAATTATACATGCACACCCACATCTATTAGTTTGCTAATAGATAAAAAATTCCTTGCTAGTCCTAGGATATGCAAGACGTGATCAAATCTTCTAATTCTACCATCAAAAAATTTGGCACGAATACTTCTATGACCAAAAATATCAAGAACTAAGTTATAACCCAAATACACCTTACCACTATCAAATTTTCCATACTTACTAAACCACTTTCTATTAGGAATCATGTGGAAAGCTACACCTCATTCTATCAATCATGCATTGTCACTTGCATGAGTGGGTAAGGTTGTGATGAAAGCATCTCTATATTCATTTTTAGACTCCAAATCAGAATCTTGTTTCTTCTTCTTCTTCTTTTCCTCTTTGCAATCCTTTCAGAAGTGTCTAGGTTTGCCACAATTCCAATATATCACCTTGGACTTACCATGAGATTTTGATCTCCGGTGATTCTTGGACTTAGAATAGCCACGCTACTTCTCATTCTTTCCTCTTTCCTTTGGTCTTCCTTGATCATTCAAAGCCTCTTTGGAATTTAGAGAGACCTTCCTTCTCATCTCTTCAGAAAGTAGAGAAGCAAAAATGTCCTCTATCTTCAAGACAACTGAAGTGCTCCTTATGGCCATGACAAGGCTATTCTAAAAGTCTAGCAATGAACATAGCAATATTTGGCACCTTTCTTCTTCATCCTTCCACACCCCAATTGAGGTGAACTAAGTCACTAACATATAAAAAAATTCAAGATGCTCAAAAATCTATCCACCTTCCATTCTCAAGGAATACAATTTCCTCCTCAAGAAAATCTTGTTCACAAGTGATTTCATTTGATAGATCTCACTTAGCTTCTTCCAAAGTTTCTTTTTTGTAGGTTCTTCATAGACACTAATTAGTACCAAGTCTATAGGACACAATCTGATGAGACTTTTAGCTTTTTTGTCTCTTACATAATACTCTGCGACTAAAGTTGGATATGTGAGCCTCAACTTCTTTTTTTCATTTACATCCCATAGATCTTGATCAATCAATATATCTTCCATATTTAGCTTCCCTAATTTAAAGTTTGTGCCAAAAAAATTCTCTACATCAATCCTCCTTGATATGCTTGCCATCTTTGTAATCCTATAACATGTAGATACAAAACCTCTGCACAAGCTCCTACTCAAACCTTGATTAGCTCAAAAAACCTTGTACCCAACAAATAGAACCAAAATTGGCCATGCTTTGACACAACTTGTGAGGAAGAAAATTTGTATGGAATCTCTTTCTACACTAATCTTTGAGAGGATGATTATGCAAATTCAAATAACTAGTTCAATGATCTCAAGAAATGCATAATAACATAATCAAAATAATAATAAATTCATAACACAATGATTATCATGTGGAAATCATTCCGAGAGAAAAAACCCACCCTCCAAAACCTACATAATGTATTATAAAATCAAGAAGATTAAAATTCACTTGCAATGCAAGTTCTTATAGGAGCACATCACTACAAATTGAACTTGAACTTGAACTCAGAAAGACTCCTTCTGGCACTAGTCTTGCATACTAAACTTGATGATTCAAACACCTCCCTAAGCCATCCTTTTATAGTGATTTGTCACTTCAAAACCATGGGTCAAAATCATGGGCAAAACAAGCATGCCACATGTTACCCACTTGTAATTTGTAACTCCAAGAATACAATTTTCTTCCATAATTTTTTCCTCTAGTTTAGACCCCCACAAAAGTCATATAATGAGGTGTTTACACACAAAAAATAAACCTTCGACATTGTTCTAGAGACTGGTCACATTTTTAACAACTCATACACCTTTTTCTAACTCATACATATTTTTAACAAATTCTAAAATTTTCTTTAAAAAATTTAGAGTTTTTCGGCTAAAATTTTATAGAGCTTTGCACAAAAAGCTTGCAAGGTTAAGACACAATTCTCAACATTATGTTGAGTGGAGGCTTGATTATCAATGGAGAAGTGGATATTTGATTATCTATTTCATTTATATGTCTTGGATGTTAGTGACAATGTGGAATAAAAGTGGAACTATGCAATTGCTTTCTTTCTCAGACTTTATTAGAACCTCTTTAATACATTCTTATAATAGTTTTCAATTCCAATGCTTTTGGTTTATATATTAAGGGAATTGGGAGATATACATTGCAAGGCCTCAATAATCATTTTCTTATTAATAGAAATAAATTACATCTATTTTGTTATGTTTGAATTTCAATGTCTTTTTTAATGGAAATTTTATATAAGTAATTTTTAGATGTGTTGTATATGGAGAGATCTTTTAAGTTGTGAAGAATATTTTAATCATTTTTTTTGGAATAAATTGATTATTTATTTTCATTTTATGCATTAAAATGACACTATACTCATAAGGGGAAGAAATGATACTTCAAATTTTTTCTTTTTCAATTATGTACTTCTCATTTTACTAGTCTTCACTAAATAATAGAATATAATTCTGAATAATGTTATTAATTTTTATTTTATTTTTTCATTTTTATTTTCAAAAACTACTTTTTTCATTAATGAAATTGTTGACATTTTTTTAATCATTTATCCCATTACAAATAACCAATCAGAGACATGTTTCATGGGATAAGTTGTGCAATTTTTGGCCAAATATAGTTGTGTAGTTTCGAGCATTGTTGGGTGATCAAAAAGCTTTTGTAATTTCATGCACCAAAGGAGCTACATAAAATGAGTGAAATACCAAAAGAAAATTGTTCTTCTCATTTGAAATTTGCATGATGAAAATTGTCATGCATTTTTGTTCTTGCATAGGATCACATGACTATTTGAAGTGAAGGGTCTTCTTGTTGCAATCTTGACATGTTGTGCAAGTTTGTGCATCAAAGGAACTTCATCAAATGAGTTGGACTATCAAAGGAATTTTATTTTTGTGATTTGACACCACAAAGTTGCAACCTTGCGACTTTGTGATGTTGTGATGTCATGATCTTGTTAAGCATGACATTGCAGGGCCATTTTTGACTAGCTATTTGTAGTTTTCTATCTTTCTATATAGGGTATTTTTTGCAATTGTAAGTCAATGGTGCAATGGGAATTTAAGGCTATAATGATTCAATACAATGAAGTTTCCCTTTGTGTTACATCATAAGAACTTCTCAAATAGTTTGTCCTATCATAAGAAGCTTTTTTCACTCATTTAATGTTGTGATGTTACGCAGGCTGAAACTATAGTTTGTTATCATGCATGTGTGGAATTGTAGGTCATTTTTGTGGGAAAGGATTACATGTTGCAATGTTGGACATGTCAAAAAAGTTGTACATTTTTCCACATTATAAAAGCTTCTCAAATAAGTTTGGCTTATTATGATAAGCCTTTTTTGCTCATTTGATGTCATGGTGTTACATAGGTCAAAACTACAATGTATTTTCATTTTTGCACAACATTGCAAGCAATTTTTACATGACGAGATTTTGTAATGTGCCAAGATTTTCTCTCCTCAGACCCACTTGCGATCGTGTGAAAAGTAAAAATATAAAAT
>CM053791.1:224691497-224761497 GCA_028749045.1 Cupressus sempervirens
ATGACAATGCTACCATTTTTAAAATATTTTATTAAAGTACCAATTTATTTATTTTTAAATTAAAAAAAATCAAATTTCTACTTTTAATTTGTTGCTTGAAAATTAGACTAACCATATATTTATTTTACTTTATGGTAATTTTTTAAATGTAATTTTAAATGAATAAATATTAACTTTTAGGCATCAATCTTTGATAAGTGGAAGGCAATGCAAACATTTTTAAAATATTATAATAGTAAGCAATTTATTATAGTGTTAGGTATATCTAAAAATATTTGTAATGCTTCAAAAGTGTATGGCAATGCTGCCATATATTTTTATTAAAGTATCAATTTATTTGTTTCTAAATAAGAAAAAAATAATTATACTTTTAATTTTGTTATTTGAAAATAGAGTAACCATATATTTATTTCAATTTATGTTTTTTTAAATATACATTTTTAAAAAAAAACTATTCATTCTTAGGCATCAATTTTTGAAAAGTGGAAAGCAATGCAGCCATTTTTAAAATATTATAATAATAAGTAATTTATTATAATATTAGCTATAACTAAAAATATTTGTAATGTTTCAAAAGTGAATGGCAATGACACCATATTTGAGACATTAGAATGTAAATATTTCATAGAATAATAAATATTACTTTGTTTACATCTATGTATATGCATTTTATTATGTACATTTTAGAAATATTATTCCCTAACATACTTTTCTCCCAAGCCTAAGTTTTTTTGATGCGGGTGGTTTCTAGGGAGCATGGTTTGCTGACAGTGTTATTGCACATATGACTAACGCTTCCAACCATAAGTTTTTCATTCAATATGATAATTTTATAACAAATGAGTTCACACAAGAATCTCTTGTAGAGGAGCTTTTTCTAGAGGATATTAGCCCTAGATGTCTAACTGTTTCTCTTCTATAGTACATCCCATTGGATTTGGCAATAGATGCCTTTGAGAATGATTCTTGGTGGTCAAGCATTGTTTTTGATAAATTTAAGTCTCTACTTAGTCGATGTCAATATTACGAAGTTTAATTTCCACATATTAAAACTCTTCAACCCTATTCTCGAGTGTGCTTACATCGATCTCATGAATGGGTTTACAGAAGGTGGATGCTAACACAATGGTACTAAATATGTTATTGGGTCCTTTCTACTAGAGGTCAACATCTTTTTTGGGTATTAGTCTATTGTATTGGAACATGGGAATTCATTGTCTCATAAAGTGGACTGCCTATTATTTTTGGTGTTGGCATTTTGTATTGCAAAGTTTGACATCATGTATACATGTGTTTTACAATAAAAAGTTTTTTAGAACACTCTTTTTAAAAATGATGTATCCAAGGTGTTCATAAATAAAATAATTTATTTACATTATGTATCCAACGTTTTCATAAATAACAAATTATTATATATCTTCATTTTTGTATGTTTCTTTAATAAAATACATTTTCATAATCTTTTAATGTATTCTTTTATTTATTGTTCACACTTCCTTCATTTCTTCTTAATTAATATTTTTTTCTCCATTCATGGATACTTTGATTTTAGTCATTTTAAATGATAATTTTCTTCATTCATGCAAATATTATATATAATTTTCACTACTTATATAGTAATCTTCATCGCTATATTTTTTCTCATGTCTACTTAATAAAATACCCCTTAAATAAATCATATATACATTCTAATAAATGAAGTTCACTAATTAATACCGATACGAATTCTACAATGGTAGAATGGGTGGAGTGGGAAGGTGTGACCGTGTTAATGTTAACATTTACTTTTTAGGTAAAATTTGACAACCATCTACATGCCAATATATTAATATTTATTATAAATACGATATATTATTTTTTAAAAGTTTAATAAATGATGCATAAAATATTTTAAAATTTTTAAATTAAGAGATAAATAATCATTTAATTTAAAAAAAAAAAAAACTTAAGTGTGTAAAAAAGGTCAAAATATAAAAAAATTAAATGCCAAAAAGAGAATGGAAATAAAAATATTTTTAGATCTAGTAAATTAAATTTTAATCATGTTTATCATAGATATCTATTGACACTTTTTTAGATAGATTTATTTAAGATATCTATACTAGTTTATATGATATAAATGAAAAATTACTTAGTGTCATGAGATATATACATCTTAATTCACTAATATTATTTTTTCTCTAGCTATGGTGAGACCTAGATTAAATTTTGAATTAGAGGAGGCATGAAGAGAATACCGAAGGCAATATCAAAGAGAATATCATAGATGTCAACAAAAATAACAAAAAATAATAAATGAAAGAGAAAAAAAAAAGAAAAATTAAATCAAGGAAATAGGCCAAGTTATGGTAGAAGAAAGTATAAAGTGTCAATTGCATACCTAAAAATTGATGAAAGAGAGCACACAAATGTATAGAGAAAGAATCATCAGCATACTTTTGAGAGGGTCCTTCTAGATGCACAAAGGTGTGAAGAACAACATGTTGAAAGGAAAACAAGTGACATACATCAACATCCTATAAATGCAAACAATAAACTAAATGTTGAATATGAAGGGTGTCCATCTATAGAATGTGTCCTAGAAACACCGCAACATGGAAGTCAAATCCATGTGAATGATGAATTATAAGGTGTTAGAGAGAACATGCCCAATCCAAATGGTATGCTTCAATCTAAATTTAGAAGATTCCAAATGCAATTTAGATATCAGATAGATAGTTTGAAGATACCAAATATGTGTTATGATTGTCAGGAGTTATATATAGGAATGAAAGTATATCACACCAGTGAGGGTCCAATATGCAATAGGTGCCATCAAGAGGTAGGAAATAATAGGTTTTAATCTTCAAATAATATGGATTGGAGATGTCAACCACAAGAGCTTGTAATTTTTACTCAGGTTGAAGAGATGTTGATTGCACATGCCAACCCTATATTGTAAATTAAAAATGCAACTGGCGGTCAGTATAAGTATAATGGACATACCATTAGTTTTCCTCATCATGTTGAATAGCTATCAAAAGTATTGCCACACACAATTGATCATTTACCAATCATTATTGTTCAAAGAAAGGATCAATGTGGTACATGATATAACTTTTCTATGAATAGGGATCATGTTTATAGAGAAATAAAATATAAAGTTGAAAATGACAAATTTTATGCAGATGTTAGGATAGATCAAAGTGTTCTTAATGACTTGTCTACTAATTTGGATGAGAATATTTTCATAGATTACACATGGAGTTTGATTCTGATGCAAATGAAACTATATTTCTAGGTCCTCTCATGGAGATAGATGAAGGTAATATAATTGAGCACACAAACTCTATGGCTTTAAGGACACCTAATGCTTAAAGAGAAATGGAAATAGTTTATGATTGGGTTAATAATCTTGATGTAGTTCCATCTACTTTAATTGAGTGGCCATCTATAGATGCATCACCTATCAATGAGTATGTCACATTTGGGTTGTTGGATGTGGCTTTCCCAACATTGTTTCTAGATGGAAGTTGTGATTGGTTAGAGCCTAGAATGAAATTGGTATACTTGCATGAATTTGTAAAGAATTTGATCAAATATAGGGATCACCACTTTGGAAAAAATCTATGGTTTAGGTATTTTGTGTAGAACATGGTAATGAGACATCACACACAAAGTTTAGCATCTATTTTTGCAAAAAGGAGCTTTCAATAAATGCCAATAGCTATTAATGAATTGCAAGAACCTATGGAGGATTTTCCTCATAATAATCTTGCACATAGGCTAATACAATTTAGAACAATTCTAAGAGGATCAAGATTATATTGGGAAAAATGTAAAACTTAGAATTAACTAACTTGCTTGACCAACTTGGCACACCTATAATTTTCTTCACATTAAGTGGAGCGGATATGCAATAGCTTGATTTACATGCACTAATGCTTGGTACACCACCTACTAATCCATGAGAGGCTCAAATATGGAGAAGGTAGAATATCATCAACTATAGACATATATTTAATTATTACATGCACTTAAGGAATACAATGTTTAGGAAAGAAATATGCGAAAAAGGTATGAAAGGAAAGGACTTTTAGTGCAAATATGAGTGGCTACATTGTGGCTCACCTCATGTTCATGCCTTCTTATGGCTCAAAGGGGCACCAAATATGGACACAATTAATTGTTTAGATGAGGATTAATGAAAAAGCATTGAGAGATATTTTGACTCCATTATTCATGCATGGAATCCTAGACTTGATCTGCATACAAGAAACATAAATATAGGTTTCATATTATCAATTAGTTAAATATTAAGATGTGTTTCTCACCTCTACCCAATATAGTAATATATGCATTATCATTTATATGTCTTCTAGAATTTTGGTCACCATCCATGCCTGAAGAATAAAATGCAACTCATTGTTATCGATATAGACCAAGATTATGAACAGGTACTCAATTGTCTTCAGAGACACACGGTCTATAAGGATAGAGCATGCCTTTGTAAAAAAAGAGGAAGAATGGTTTGTAGGTTAATCAAATTCAAAAGAATTATGTTTAAATTTTATATTTCACATTTTTTAACAAGTTGGGTTAACAAGATACGAATTCATTAATGTTTCAGGTATAATTCTCCTTGATAATTAAATTTGGTGGGGTCAAAGTTAGACATCGATGTAGAATTGAGTGAGAAAAAAATTGAACTAGCAAGAAATGATGATAGAGTTAATACATGCAATTAGTACATACTACAATTGTGGATTGCCAATATTGATTAGCAATATATCCTTTGAAGACATTTAGCTATCAAATATATTGCAAAATATGTAGCAAACGTAGAAAGAAGCTCTAAAACATATCACCAAACATTGACGCATCTTTCAAATCTTGAAAATCCTAATGATTCAACATCATGGTCGTATAGAAAGATTATCTGTTGATTTTACTTTATGTATGTAACTAAAATTTTTGCAACTATGTTTCAAGTGTATCCATTATTTTAGTCAGTTATTTGGGGCAAGTACTTCGAATAAATGATAGTCTAGCATATGATAGGAATAGGTCGGTAAAGTTATTATGGTAGGAATTCAAGACAATGGTTACACTAGATAAATTATTTAGGAAAGATGGAGAAAATATCAAACAACAAAGATTTTGTCATCTTCTCACAAATGTGAGAGATGTGAATCCACAAATAGATGATTGGAACTTGCTCATGACAAGAACACCTATAAGATAAGATGTTGTAAGTAATGACGAGTTTGACATGATAGTGCATTTATTCTCCACAACTAACAATGTTTGTAACTATAACATGATGTTGTTGTATTCTTGACAAGATCTAGTTGCATGTAGCAAAGGGTATTGTACCTATCGGAGTTCTGATACTTTTTCTATTAGCCCATCAAGCTAGATTAATCTGATGGTGTTAGTCCCTTCTACATTTACTAACTATGTGATGCAAAATCTTAAGGATTTCCTTGCTGGATGGTTCCACTTGACCATTACCCTAGGGGTGATAAATAGAAGACCAATGCTATGTAATTCTAAACCTTTTACACAATTCCTTAAGATCCTTGTTTTTAAACTATCCTTCATTGGCAGTAATGATGGACGAAGGTGCACCATACCTACATATGATGTAATTCATGATGAAAGAAGTTACAATTTTGGCATTTTCTATAGAAAGAGGGATTGTGTCTACCAACTTAGTGAAGTAGTCTATAGTGGTAATGATAAACTTATGTCCATTTGAAGAGGATGGGTGAATGTGACGCATGAGGTCAAAGGCCCATTGTTGAAATGGCCAATATAACAAATAAAATTAAATCTCTAGCTAGAGAATGAATTAGATTCCCATGGATATGGCATTTCTTACAGGACTTCACATATTTGATTGCCTCTTGCTCCATATTTGGCCAATAGTAACCACCTCTAATAAGTTTACGAGCTAGTGTCAAGCCATTTGATTGAGATCCACAAATGCCTTCATGTAAATATATTAATGTGCATTTGGACTCATCAGCTTCTACATACCTATGGATTGTTCCATCAATACCTCTCCTAAACAAATCATTAGCAATAATAACATACCATGAAGCATTATGGATAAGTTGACATTTATCATTCTGGGTTAGATTGTTTAGGATGGTTTGGTCATGTAAGTAAGAGTATATGTGGTGGTAGCAAGATGAGTCATGTCCTATAGTATAATAGATCATCCTAAATTTGGGAGAGTCATAGGTAGGGTAGAGTAATGTTTCCACTAGGAACTCATGTTGAAGATTGTTTTCTGGCATCTATAACAAGGAAGCTAGAGGAGACATTGCATTAGCTACCTTGTTATTTGCCTGAGGAATCTATTGAAAAGTGATGTGAGAAATGTATTTCTTCAAATCATCCACCATGCATTTATAAGGAATTAATTTCTCATCCTTTTTTTGATATACATCATTGGCCTAGTTAATTATAAGTTGTGAATCAACAAAGGTGTTTAACTGATCCACTCTCCATTCAACTAGAATCTTCAAACTATTAATGAGAGATTCATACTCTATCATATTATTTGTACAAGGAAAAAAAATCTTGTATGCTTTAGGTAGTGAGTACCTTTGTGGCATGATGAACAAGAGTCCAGCACCCGATCACTATTGTGTATAGGAACCATTAAAGAACATCATCCAAGTTTGATGTGTAATTGTTATAATTGATTCATCAAGAAAATCAATGTTGAGTGGAAGAAGACTTTCCATTGGTGCTTCTGCTAACTAATCAGTAATTGCTTGTCCTTTGATAGCATTTTTTTCAACATACTAAATATCAAACTCACTTAGTATCATGACCCACTTAGCCAATCTTCTTGTCAAAGCCACCTTGTTGAGTAAGTAGTTTAGTGGATCAATTTTAGCAACTAGTTACATAGTATGAGTGAACATGTAGTGTCTCAACTTTTGAGAAGACAAGACAATTGCCAAGCAAGCCTTCTTAATGATACCATAATTCATTTAATAAGAAATCAACGTGTGACTCAAATAGTAGATAGCTCTTTCCTTGTTATCATTGTCTTCTTGTGCTAGTAAGATACCCAAAGATGATTCTATTGCTGAAATGTACAAGATGAGAGGTTTCCCATGAATAGGAGGCATCAAGATCAGTGGATTAGAAAGCTATTGTTTTATCAGTGTTAAGATTTTCTCATAATCTTGACTCTAGTTGTATTTCACACCTTTACTCAGTGTCTTGGTAAAAGGTTGCAACCCATCTACTAGCTACGAGATGAATTGGCGTATGGATTGAAGTCTTCCTTTTGAGCCCCTCATCTGACTGATATTATGACATAGAGGCATGTCCATGATTACTTGGACATTCTCTAGATCAACCTCAATTCTTTTTGTAGACACAATGTAGCCAAGCAGTTTCCTATATGTTACACCAAATGGACACTTCTTGGGGTTAACTCTTAGACTAAATTTCTCCATGTGATCCATGGTAGGTACCAAATCTTGAAAGTGAGTATTGTCTCTTTCACTTTTAACTAAGGTATCATCAACAAAATCCTCCATTTTTTTATGCATCATGTCATGAAAAAAATGTAGTAACTACCCTCTGATATGTAGCACCAACATTTTTCAAGCCAAATGGCATGATGCAGGAGCATCTAGAGGTATAAGGGCAATCCCGTGTCACCCAAAAATGTACTTAGACTTAGTTTCTATTTCATGGGTTTTCATTTCTAGATACCCATTTGGGTCAAATAAAGGTTCCAACTCTCACAGTTCCACTATCAGTGTTCTAGGATAGAGTATTTGAACACCTTGGGACACATGTAAATGCCAAAAAAATAGGAGTATGTAATTGAGCCATCATATTGGTGAACTAGAAGGTTTAAATTTGTTGGATGATTGTAATTATAATTTAGAGCATTCCAGAAAAGAATCAGGTCAAAAGGCCCCATGGTTTGAAAGTTATCGTAGTTTTTCAGTTTTTGGAGACATCCTAAGAATGCTTCAAAGTTAGGTTAGGGGAATTAAATGACCTCAATCAGGGCTGAAAAATGGGGGGCGAAGAAAGCTTGTCCATTGGGCTATAGAGCGCTTCAAGAGCTTTCTGGAAATGTGAACGGTTCCTCAATCAAAGCTACGGTTCAAAAGTTATGCCTCCCAGAAGTTCGGTTATCATTTTTAGATTCTTCTAATTTTGTGTTGACTTCTAGTGTGACTTCTAGAGCCTTCTATTTGGTCAATGGGTTCCTACTAGCACTTTCTAGAATGTATTCCTAATCCTTAACCCTCTGGGGTCTATTTAAGAACATTTCTGGCATTGTAAAAGGTAGTTCAGAGTGGAGTTTGAGAGGATGTACTAAAAGGAGAAATTATCTCCAAATTTATGCTATTGTAAGCCCATAGGGCATGTTGTGAAGTCTATTTTCTCGGTACTGAATGTATTAGCTTATTTACAAAGTGAATAAAATTTTCCTTTCCTGTTGTGTCCATTTTGTTCTTAGGTGGTGTCCCCATCATGGCATCACATTCTAATAGAAATTTCCCCATGCACAAGTGAAAGAAATTCATCCATGAGTAAGTACATTTCATAGCCTACCATCATATCCACTATTATATCAATGTTGAGGAGTGGAAAATCATCCTTTGGACAAGCTAAGTTCAAATCTTGAAAATTTATATAGACTGATAGATTTTTCATGCTTATAAACTACAATGATGTTTGATATCTATTTTACATCATTAATAGCTCTAATGAAACTAGCTTTTAGAAGCTTCTTCAGTTTACCTTTAACAAGCAATGCAACATGAGGATTCATTTTTCTAAGCTTCTTTTTTATTTGTTTAACTAGTAGTGTAATAGACAAGTGATGCATTATGAGATCGGGATCTAATCCAGGCATGTCACAGTATGTCCACAAAATGTCTATTTTTTACTCTTGGAAGAAGGCAATGAATTCATCCTTTTCCTCTAGAGATAGTGACTATGCAAGATATATCATGTAAGGATGTTCTTTAATTCCCAAATTGACCAGATGTGTTGGCTCAATCAATACTAATGACCTTTCCTAAAAATGACTATGAAGTGCATCAAATATCTCATCCATAGGCACCTTAGAGAGGATTTCAACCTTGTATATGTCCTTTATTTTTCATTTTTTAGGTTTTTACATTGCCACAATGTGGTTTTCACCATTAGAATTTCTATTTCTTTTCTTTTTGATTGTATGCCTGAGATATTTGATGTTAGCATTAGTCATGTTGACATTTTGTTCACCAGTGGAAGATGATACTAGTTTGACAATGTTTAAGTAGCACGCAAGAGCATAGTCATTTTAGAATGTAGGGACTTCACTAGATGCATTGAAATTCTAATCTATGAGGTTAGGATAGGTGAGTGAAAGAGATGTGATGAGTTTGATTGTGATTATGGTATAATCATTAAATGCTTGGATAGGCAATTCAAGACCTAGAGTAGCTTCATCCATAACCATGTTTGAATGTCTCTAAGTACAAATGTCATTAATTGAAGATTCGATGAGACCAGTTGGATAAAACTCATCCATCCTAACTCTAGACACTTCATCTACTTTGATAAGTTTTTCATAGATATGAAGTCGATCTATATATTTGTCTTTAGTTGGCTCTAAGAGAGAGTCAAATTCATGCTCCTTAGAATTTGTACTACATGGTGATAGACTGTAGAATTCCCCAATAGTGATAGGGAAAAACTCTCCTTCATCATTTAGATTTTTATAAAGATACTCAATGTTTAAAGCATGACTAGACTCTTCTTGCTCTTGTTGGGTATGTTGTAAGCCAATAGTATCATCATAAGAAACACTATTAGCATCCATAGTGCTAACACATGGTACAAAATCATCAGGTTCAACAAAGGATTTAGCAAGTTCATCAAGCTCAACAAAGAATTTAGCAAGATCATCAAGAATAGGATAAGGATAAGGATCCTCATCATTAACATTGTCTTCATGGCCATCATACTCAGCTTGTGAATCATTTTTAGATGAAATTTCAAGTTCTGGTACAATTTTTTTCATCCTTAGATGGATGGGGATCTTCTTGAAGCCTAGACCAAATGTATCTCAGTTCCTCCTATCTATCACTTTGATTGGATGAATTAGACCATTTTCATTGCATCCAATAGGGCCAGTTCCCTTGTAGCCAAAGTATTTCATGAGTTTAAGACTTGGACCATACTTCTCTTGAATAATCTCACCAAACTATTTTGTGAGGTCAACTGGAGTATCCCCTTTGTAGATCCATGTAGCAACAACTCTATTTTCACTTTCCTCTTCGACAAGGATTGTAGCTTTGAAAAATGTAGCATTGTACTTGGTTTAAGGTGTCAACACAAAAGGTCTCTTGGCTTCAGACAGTCTCCCATAATGACGAGGAGATTCAGCAAGATATGTCAAAGACAAAATAGGTTCCATTTGATATTCACCCATTCCAATTTCTTTCAGCTTTAGTGACTACTCAATTTTCTTTAGCTTGTTATCATGGTAATTGATAGACTCTCTATTAGTAGGTACAAAGTTTACAATAGATTTTAGCATATTACAGGTATAGCTAGTACTTGCGAGTATAGTGACTTCAGAGCCATGAAATGGGAACTTTACACATTGATAATAAGTGGAAGGTACAACCCACATCTCATGTATCCATGGTCTTCCTAACAAAATATTGTAAGATAAGGGAATGTCCTAGGATTAATGAGTGACATCCCTTTCAATAGGACCAACTTGAAGAGGTAACACAACAAGGCCCAAATATTTGCACTCAACTTCATCATATGCTTTGATAGTTATCTTACAATGAGGGTCAATAGACTCTTTAGAATATTCTAATTGTCTAAGAAAAGTAGTAGAGACAATATTTGAACCAGCTTCATTATCGATAAGCATGTGTCGAACACATTTCTAGTGTATCATGACCTAAATCTGTAGAGGTTGATTATGTAGATGATTCAGTGAATTGTCATCCTCCTCAAAGAAAGAGATGTAGTAAGGTGAAGTCATATGACCTACCATAGACTGAAACCTCTTAAGATCAAGATCTTGAGGAACATTTTCCTTAGTGAGGCCTTTGTCGAGAATCTACCTATGAGAAAGAAAGATTTTAACTAGTTCAAAGATAGTGATTTGAGCACTTTTTCATTGTAACTTATCTAGTGTACTATAACTAGCAAGTTTTTTTCCTTTTAGAGATGGACAAGAAAGAGGTTTGTCTTTTTGCTTTTCTATCTCAAGAGTAGAAGGCATAGGGCCTTTGAGTACTATCTTGGCACAAGAATGCATAATTGTTGGAACTAGAGATGGAGTAACTAAGAGGGGAGGGGTGAATTAGTTACCACAAAAATATTTCTACAGACCCTTAGATGTCTTTAAAATACAACTGTTGATGACACTCGGTAACCACACAAATAGATGCTGAAACTTGATAGATGTTTTGTTAACTTTATTAAGCATTTAAAGTGATTAACATTCATGCATAAATAAATAACATGAACACAAGAGACACCAAATTTAATGTGGAAACCCAATTTGGGAAAAACCACCAAGTAACTAGTTACCAATTTTAACTCTTCTGAAGTGAGCCCTGTTAGGAGCCAACCCTGTTAAAGGTTACAAAACACACTATTAGGTGTGACCCTATTAGAGGATTTGATCACCTTGTTAGAAGTGGCCTTGTGAGAGGTCTTTAAAACAATTCAACTAAATTGTCACCTTGTTAGAGGATTTACAAAAATGGCTATCAAACCAACTCTATTAAGAGATTTTGAATCACTGTTACAATTATTAGAAAGAAACAATGGAGTGATCTGAGATATATGCAACTTATCTTTGCAGAATACAGATCTCTGTTCTACTTCATTAAATCCTTACTGATCGAATGCAACTCTACAGCTTCATAGAGATGACAAATTCTTCCTCAACATTTGCTCATGTAATTACTTATACATTCGCACTTTTATGTATCCACACACTTCTACATCTATTGAATTCACAACTTGACCTTTCATATATACCTTACAGATTGTCAAGTCGGCTCAATTACAAGTTTACAACAACTGGAAAAACATAAATCAGTTGGCTACACAAAACAATTAAACTTAATTCTTTAGAATCATAAAATTGTTTGATGCCCGACCCAGCTCGATGACCACTACTTCAAAATGGTTTCCCCGTGTTAACCAAGTGAACCTCGATAAACACTGCAAACCTTGCAACTTCCTTCGAAGATTGAGTTAACTTGATAAATACTAACCTTCCTTTGTTTACCTAGTGAGCTCAGTAAAAGCTAATTTTTCTTCACTTATCGAGTGAGCTCGATAAAAGCTAATCTTGCCTTTGCTTACCAAGTGAGCTCGGTAAAAGTTAACTTGTCTTTTCTTACCGAGTGAGCTTGGTAAAAGCTAACCTTTCCTTTTCTTACCAAGTGAGCTCGATAAAAGTTAACTTGTCTTTGCTTACTGAGTGAGCTCGATAAAAGCTAACTTTCCTTTTCTTACTGAGTGAGCTCGGTAAAAGCTAACCTTATCTTTGTAATGTTCAGGAATGCTCAATAGTCACTATAAATTGCTTTGCTAACCATTTGAGCTTGATAGACTTTGTCTAATGACTAATATGACATTTGTGTAACATCAAAGACAATACGCAATTAACAATTGTATCCAACAATAATAGCATTAGCACAAGATTGTGATGATTAGCTATCAAATGTGTTGGAAGTAGGACCTCTTAAGACAAATCATGTCTTAGGTTTAATTTTGTCTTGTTTACCCTTGATGACGATAATGTCATAGTACTTAATTCTGATTGGTTCAACCATATGGACTATCTCATCATCATTGTTAGAGTATGTATAGTTGAATTTGTTGTTAGGTTTTGGTTTCAAGTTTTCTCCTTTTTCATATTAAGAGAATGGCTACTTGAAAGCCTCATGATCTGAGTTCTCATTATGTCCATCCACAAAGATGTCACCATCATCGAGTAGGTCTTGAATTTTGTCATGCAATTTGATACAGTTGCTAGTTTTATGACCTTTGTTTTGGTGGTATTCACAAAATAAAGTTTTATTCAACCAGGATGAGAATTGTCCAATGGACAAATGAGTTTTTTTTGCAACAATTTCTTGTAAACCACATCGAAAGGTTCACCAAGAGGTGTAAAATCTTGTTTGGGGTGTGTAGCCCATGAGTTCTTTAGTTTGTTCTTAGATGTCTTATCATCAGTAGGCAGTTTCTCAACATTCTTGAATGATCTGAGATCATCTATAAAATTAAATGCTTCCTTAATAGGTTTAGAAGTAATGTTGTCAACAAGTTTGTCATGTACAACCACTCAATTTTTGTTTACATATCTAGACTTGTATTTATTAGAGGTTGACACTTGGGTAGTGTCCTTTTGAAGGGTTATTTCAAACTTTTTGACCATGAATTCCTCTATCCAGATAGCTTGTGAGACCATGTCTTTGAAGGTACATGGACCTTGGAGTTTAACTCTATACAAAAAATCAGGTAGGAGGTTATACATTAAGATGTCAAGTTTCACCATTTTTGGGATTTTGCATGAGTATTTTCTATAAATTTGTCTTCATCTCTGAAGGAATGTGAGGAAACCTTCTGCAACTTTCTATTTAAGGTTGTACAAGTCTTGAATATTAATTGGGTGTGTTCTGTTGGAAGAGTAATGTTGGACAAACAAGTTAGCGATTTCATCAAATTTTTTGATAGAAATAGGCAAATGTGAGAACCATTTCATAGCCTGACTACCTAGAATTCTTGGGAATAGATGCAAGAGATATGTCTAATTATGCATAAATTTGATAGACAAGGCACCAAATTCTTGCAAATGGTCTTGGGGATTGGTGGTTCCAAAGTACTTATCATACTTAGGTAACTCATCTCCTCTTGAAAAAGGAGGCATGTTTATACTCTTCTCAAAGGGAAATGGACAAAGAGTGTCTAAGATGTACATTTTTTGTAGGTTTATCTTTAGTACTCATCATTTGAGCTAACTAGTATTGCATGATTTTTAGTTGTTTTTACAATTTGGAAGTCTCAGTTTCCTCATCATGTCTAATGATGGTTTCAATCTTAAAGTGATGAGTTAGCTTGGCTCCCTCTTGGGCAAGTTTGTGAAAGTATTTCTCTCTCTTCGTTAAGTAATATTTCCATGACCTTTTGGAAGTTTTTATCCTTTTGATATTTTTTGATATGATTCGGGAGTACTTCAACCTCTCCTTCATTCTCATCAATAAATAGAGGTTTTTCATGTCTTTCATCCCTATTTTGATATTGGTCTCTACTTTGTTCTCCACGTTCATTTTCTTTATCAGCCATTGTACAGGAATGTGATAAGTTTTAGTATATGTTGGTTGAAAAGGTTGCCTTAATAAGAATTCAGTTGTATTGTTTGGAGATGTATGACCTTTTCTAGTTTCAGGATCCTCTTGATACAAGGGGATCCTACTTTGTTGTAATTTTATAGAGAACATTCTCCAAACATGAGATGATCTGATAGGTGAGGGGGATCGTGAAGATTTGTCACTAGATGAACTAGAGATAGACCATGTATGAATTGAAGAGTGACCTCTACCATGATTACCACCCGTAGTTCTACCTTGTCTAGGTCTTCAAGGATAAAATATGTTTCCACTTCTTATTCCCATACTCATAGACAAGGACGAAAAGAAAAATTTTAAACACAGAGCATGCTAGAACGTAGTCTCAAAAATCAAGATAAGTGTACTATATACTAAGGTATAAGGCATCTGAGTAATGGCTAGAAGAAAAGAAGTTTTTGACTATCATGACACAAATTATGACAAGCATAAAAGACCAAGGATAAAGTAACAAGAAACAACACTAGTCTGGCATGTAAATCAAAAATCATTAGCTAAGCAAGAAGCCTCTATTTGACACTATTCATAGAAAAAGAAGAGGTAAAATCATGCAGATAATAGACCAAATTTATAGCATAGGTAGCTCTATCAAAAAATTTAGACAATTCAAGGGCACAATTTCATTCGAGGATTCCTAGGGAACTACACAAAAAGACACAAAGATCTAGACAAAGATTTAGAATAGCAAAATTTCCAAAACTTTCCATGCAAGAACTTGTGTAGAGCCAAGCAAGGATGTACTAAACTAATAGAATTTTAGGGTGTTGACAAATAGGATAGATCTACAAGATCTTGTGAGAAGATTCTCATAGGGCTATGCAAAAACATGGACAAGGCCAAGCAAAAAAAAATAGAACAAAAAATTTTGCATGAAATTTTTGAATGCTGGGCATGAAAATAAAGAGTAGATTGATAAGATACTAAATTTCAAAGAGATTTTTGCAAGTTTTAGATAGTTCTAGAGAGATTTTTGGTTGTGTTGAACAAACTTTAGACAATAGTAAGACCATTTTTAAGTTTTAGAAAACATTTTGTTTGTTTTGAGAAAAACAATTGGTTTTCAGATAAGCATGGGAAGCAAGCAGTAGTTTCAAACAGCCCAACCAAGGAAAAAGAAACTTGGAGGAGTGGAGGAGTCTTGACCTTTAGTTTTTTTGATAGGTTTGGACAATTTTTAAAGACTCAATAACAAACACACTTTTATTCCTAAAACAAAAAATTGGTAGAGAAGGAAAAACCTTTGTCCCACAACTTATGTGCATGCATGCACCTCGCATGGTCATGTCACCCCTAGAGGGTGGCCATGTTTTTGTTGTATTTAAAGGGCTCAATAACATATACTCTAAATGAACACCCTTGTGGTAGGATTCAAGCATGTATACCACCTTCCAACACCCAGTTGAATGCCTATGGTGAGTTCTACAAGAGAGATTATTCCCCCTCCTTAGACAAAGATTATGCCTCCTTTTGAAGGTGAACCAAGTAGCAACTAGCTAAGAAGTTTTTCCTTGGCTTTCATTCATATTGATCCTTGGTAGCTTCATAAGAAAAGTTGAGGTTGGCAACTCACACCAGCATCTATAAGTGCACACACTTGACTAGCAAGACTAGGGTTGACACTGACTAGTGTAGTTTACAAAGCCTCTTGTTGATATGTGATATCAAAATGAAGAAGAGGAAATTAATATGGCTTTGGAATCATTTGGTCAAAAAATCTTCTTTATTAGAGTGAGGTGGAATCTCTAGTGAAAGGAGTGCTCACTTGGGTCATTCTTGGAGGTTGGATCACTCTAATAGGCCCTCTAAAGGTTGACTTAGACTGGTGGTTTGGATCTAAGTGTTCATGTTTCTAATTTCCCTCAAGGGAAAAGAGCATACTCCTCTACCTCATTTTATTGCCCAAACATGCAAGACATGTTAATCACTGAGTTAGCTTAAGCAATTCCACCTTGGCCTATTTCAAGACTTTTATCCCCTAAAAGGAAATCATTATCTCTTCATTAATGGCTTCTTTTGGGAGAACCACTAACTTTCTTATCTCCCTTAGATGTTTTCTTTTAGAGGCTTCTAGGTATCTAATTTACCCTAAGTCATGACCTCCAAGTGGTAAAGAGCATACTCTCCTATTCCTCTGTTTTGCACTCTATGAAATTCACAAGCTTTATTTATACTACGTGTGAAAAAAAATAAAAGAAGAAACAATGTTTAAGTGAATTTGAAGAAAGTCTTCATCATGCATATCTTTGAAAAGTGTCCCACATTCACACAGTTAGTATATGTTCAAAATCTTGAGATAAAAGGTGTCTTCATCAAGCATCCTACAAACCATGGTTATGCTATAGAAAAAGTAGAAATCCAAAAGATATGCTTCAAAGGAAAACTATCAGTCAAACATCATTAAACATTGTAATCTAAAATGTGAGGTTGTAGAATTTCGTGTGAAATCTTGCATAGACCCGCATAAGGAAATGAAGTGCACCACATGAGAAAACACACTTTTATGCACTTCTTTGTGTGGGAAAGTGTAGAGAAAGATGCAAAATCTTTAGGCTTTTATGCAAAATAAGATTTCCCATACAAACATCTAGAAAATCGTATGGACGAATGTGACAAAATGAAAAAATTAGAAAATATAGAAAATGAGGCTAGAAAAGTTGATTTTTTGGCCCTGCGGTGGATGCCAAAATGTGTACATGAAATGCGGGCCTCACATCCTCACACACACTTCAACACGATCATTATATGTGAAACCATCCCATAATGAACATTGAATTATTCATCTGAAATAGTTTGACAAATCAACCTGTTGCCTTCTAAGTATAAGGATTATGCCTTTGCTCTTAGAACAAGAAGCTAGCAACTAGACGTCTAGAACAAAGGATTTTTAAGCTATATGAGATATGAAAGATTAATCCAGATTAGAATGCATGGTTAGGCTAAGAAAATAAAGAAATATATTATGGTAAATGGATGCATATTTAAAATCTAAATGATATTACAATGCAAGGAATGAAGCTATGACAATATGAGCAATATAAACAATAATTCTAGAATAAGTTCGATGCAAATTCCAAAATTCTCCTCTTTGTAATGAGGAATCGAGAGCTTATTTTGCAAAATCCAAGAGATGATCAATGATCAAGATTAACCAGAATGGATGATCAAGATTGAAGAGGAGAGCTAGTCATAAAGGAAATTTTCTCATCAAAAGGGAGTTAACTAGTTGCCTTTGAGTTATAAAAGGAGTTAACTAACAACCTTTTGAGTGATAAAAGAAGTTAACTGACTACCTTCTGAGTGATAAAAGGAATTAATCCCTTTTTGAGAATATATAATTTAACAAAATAGAATATGATGTCATAAGTGGTTAAATTTAATTAATTGAATAATCAAATTCAATAATTAAAAAGAGGAGATATCTGATTAAGTTAAATATATTTAATTCCTTTGTACATTAGCTTGAAGAGGTAATTTTAATTTAATTAAAGTAAAACTCTTATAACTAAATTAAATTAAATTGACAGGTTTATGTACCTAATTTGAGTCGATACTTAGGAAATAAATAAATAATGAGATTAATGCAGATTATGGTTTTCTACATTTGACACCTAGGTTAAGTATTGATTATTATAATTAGAATTTCCTAGTGAAATAAGACTTAGGAATAGTTTAATAAACCAAAGTTGGTTGATATGGAAATGTGCCAATTTTGGTATATTATAGATATATCTTTGCATATAAGTTCATTAGTAAAACAAAAAAAAATTAGATGAATTTCCTTTACCTTATCTAGCAATACGAATGTGTTTTTATACCCATAGTGGCTCTTTACAAAACTTCCTTTTCTAGAGATAGCTAAACATGTAATTTTCACTAATATTAATTGAAAGGTATCTACTTCACCCTTGCAATCATCACAAGATATAATCTTGACATTTTAGTTATTTTCTATTCGACCACATTATAGGAAAATGATGGGGACATAGAACTAGAGCATGTATGCACACTTGAGTAGTGGGTTTTGACCCTTATGGGTTAAATTGTTGATTATGTAAGGGTCTAATGGGACCCCAATGATGATCATTCATCTACCTAGGAGGAGGCCTCATAGATCAGAAAATCATACCTATTTTCCTTTTTAGCCTTCTAGGAGGAATGTCATTTCTAGGGGAGGATAGAACACTCCTTTAGTTAGACTTATCAATTTGATACTTCAATCTTGTGTTAAGATATCATATCAAGATGATACTCTTATGGGTTTTTTTTAGCTACAGTTATGGATGTTCCTTACTCTTAGATATGCTAGTTATTTTCCATTTTAGTTGTAATAGTTTTATTATAAAGAGACATGTAACTTTGACCTTATTATTTAGTTTGATTACACATATGGTGAATTCAAATATGATGGTTAAAATGAGTGTAATTATTCTAAATTTGATTATATTAGCATTCAGATTTCCTAACGTGCATAAATTAATATGAATATACATGATCATGATACACATAATACTCACCTTAGGTATAATCTACACATCTGTATATCTATATGTTTTGGTTGGCCCTTGTGATGCAAGTGTAGGTACTAGGAACTTGGGATACATCTCCCTTGGTGGGAATTTTGTTGTTGGAGTTGTTCATCACACATACATTTCAATTTTTTCATGCATCATTTTAGTTTTATGTTTAACCATGATAATTTCTTTTAGAACTTTTCTAGTTTCCATCTTCAACTTTTTTGTTTCCCAAATGAAAGAAAATAAAATCTTGTTAAAAAAAATTGATATAAATATTAAATTATACTAAGAACTATAAAGGTCAAAAATAATTTTTTACTAAGGACAATAATGACTATGATTATATATATATATATCTATGTGTGTGTGTGTGTATATACATATATGTATACATATGTATATATCTATACAAATGTGTACACAC
Organism: Cupressus sempervirens; assembly: GCA_028749045.1. Classification (NCBI taxonomy): domain Eukaryota; kingdom Viridiplantae; phylum Streptophyta; class Pinopsida; order Cupressales; family Cupressaceae; genus Cupressus; species Cupressus sempervirens. Next base: position 224,710,847 of record CM053791.1, read on the forward strand.
ACACACACACACACACATATATGTATATAGATATATATGGACATATACATATACATGTATATATAGATGTGTGTGTATATATACACACAATCATATATACATATATGTGTGGGTGTACATGTGTATGTGTCTGTATATATATATATATATATATATACATACATATATATATGTGTGTGTGTGTGTGTGTGTGTGTATCTATGTATGTATAGGTATGTATATGTATGTATGTATGTATGTATGTATATGTATATGTATATGTATATATTTATTTATGTATGTATATATATTTATATATATACAAACAATAATATTGATATTAATAAAGTTTTGATAAGGACATTAATAACAATATATTTTTTTTGTGATAAATGCTAAGCTTGAAATGAACAATAAAATTGTAGTAATGCGATAGAATTACTACAATTTTATTGTAGCAGTCAATAATACTAGGCTAGAGTAATCAATGAAGGAATTAGCAGACAATCACATTGGAATCTACCAAAAAATTGAAACTCTATAGGTTTTCTCCACTAAAGTCATGCATTCTATGATGACTACCCTCTATTTCTTGCAGGTGAATAGGGATGTGAAAGAATTGGGCAAGGAGAGTGAGACTACCCACTCCTTGTATGGCTTCCTAGTGGATGACTAGCTAAAGACTCTACTACAAAAACTTTTCAAAGAGGAGGGCGTAGATGTGAATAGGGATGAACCTGATGTGAAGAATGATGATGACCAGAAGAAGAAGTGAAGTTAGCCCTGTTGTTGTTTTTTCTTTTTGTAGCTATGATATTGATTACTTTGAACTTGATGCCCTATGGGGCTTTATTTTATATGTTTAAGTTTAATTTTTGGATTGATAGTAGTAGTATGTTTCCTTACTATTGGAATGTTTTTCTTTTTTTATTTTCTTGTTAGTAGCATGACTAATCCTAGTTTTTTTCCTATGGTGGATTATATTTTCCTTTTGAATAAAACTGGTATTGGTTAGATGATTGGGAGTTAACCTCTAGCTGATCTCTCAAACTTTTTATACTTTTGGTTAGCCCCTCATCCTTTTGGCTTCTACCTAATACTTCAAAAACATTAATTCACTTTGAGCATGTATTTCTATCATGGTTTAAAATTTATATCCTTCTCAATAATGATAATACCTCTGTATGATATTCATAAGACTAATAAAGAATTCCATGTCTCATATTGTCTTAACCCTAATAAGGATATTTCTATTAGTGTAAATAATAATTATTTACAATTTACTTAAGTTTACTCAGGATAAATGCAATATTTTATTATTTATTAGGTTAGACACATAGGTGTTTGCGTACTCATATGAGTTGTCACATGGTGTTGACAACACTAGAGCTTGCATAATCAACTGAGTTGTCATGTTGACAACATAGTTGTTCACACTCTCAATTTATCACATGGAGTCTACAACATAATTTTACATGACACACCTTTGTAGGCTTATCCTCACATCATTGCACTAACTCCTATGCTAAATGGAGGATAACCCACTCTTGGTGGACATGTGTTTAGTTGTGAGGCTTATCATATGGCTAACTCCTCAACATTCTAGATGCATCATAGAGGCCTTTATATACATGCACGTCTAGTATACTATAAAATCAATTACAATGAATTGAGCATCATATTATTATTCTAATCACACTTTATTGGTCTATTTGTGCTAGTTATTATGCTTCTTGGTGATGGGTAAATTTTTACCGAAGGCTAATTCTTACATGGTATCATAGCCATAGAGGCATCATTTCATAGCCATTGGAGACCAATCTTGCTTCACCTCTCTGAGGACACCTCAATCTAGATCTAGAGTATCCATAGATATTGATAGTGTCTAAAGCCAAAGTGGACCTCACCATTATTTCTAGAGCATCAATTCAGTGAAAATCGACTAAAAATTTGCCTATATTGGGCAATAGTCAAATTTGAGACAATTTTTTTTTTTTGCAAATTGACACCCGAAGGCTTGATTTGCAAGTATGGCATGATCATTTTTAGATCTACTTAATTTATTTTTGGATCTATTATTTTTATTTCTTTGTATTATTCAATCATTTTAAGAGCAATTTTTCAAAAAAAAATTGGGCCTATCAGGCCTGTAGAGAATTTTTTTTTCAAGAAACTAGTTGTTGAAAGCCCAGCCCCTAAAAGCCACATATTCCATTAGTATACATCAAAAACCTAACTAAATATTCCATTTTTAGTTAAAATGACAATAAAATATAATTCCAGCTGACCATCATCCAAATTGACAACCACAACCTTAAACATCCAGCAGGCAACTTGTTTTATTTTAATCCTTGTGGAGCTTGTCTTTTATTGACCTTGGAGTTTTAACACCATGTATATTTGGGATTATAATCCCACTAGTAGTATTTAAACTTTTGACCATTTGACTACATCTTCCCGATGCCTACTTTTCAAATCTAATAATTGGTTTCCTTTTCCCACTAGCTAATTTGAATCTGTCGATGTCTAGAAAGGTCTTGCAATCAATAATCTGTGAGTAATCTTCTAAATAGTGCCTACATCAACTTCTTTTTCCATGTGGCTCTAGCTCAAATTTGCTACCCTTCCATGTAGCTCAATTAGCAGCCTGCAACATCTGACATAGACCATGAAGTCAACTGTCACACTACCACATGCCAGCTCAGCCTTGGATCTATTGTGCCATGTCAAGAAAACTATATAGTCCACATGTCAAGTTTGTACCTATCATATAGTCTATACAAGACATGTCACTACAACATGATCAGAATGCATCTTTTTTTATGACATCATCAAAAAATTATCTTAAATTTGACAATCATTTAACTATCATTTCCAAACCAAATTAAACCTTTTAGTTTAGACCGCTCTCAAGATTTTGATTCGATTTGATAGTTTAATTTTGGGAGGCCATATCTTAGTTATCTAAGCTCCAAATCATGTGCAATTTTTTTTATTTTGTGCAGAATTTCTTGAACTTTTTAGTGGTGCTATTATTTTCTAGTTTTGATGCATGGATTTGTTAGAAATTATAGTTGTTGGTGACTATGCATGTCCAATCCTACATTTTGCAACTTTACTTGCTCTGTATGAGCTCATCATGACACATAAATAGGTTCAATCTTTTTTGAAAATCAATTATTTTTTGTCTACATTCTAGATCTGCAATAAGATTATAGGCTTGCATGGGCAAAAATATCACTTTTAGAAACAGGTCCTTGTATTATATTGCTTCAAAACTATTGTATTTCTAAGCTACATTCTATAGTCTAGATTTGAACTATAAAGCATGTTGTAAACAAAAAAATTAGAAGTCCACTAAGGTCAAATTTGACAAAGTGGCCCATTGTAATTGAGCTACCTATAAAGTGCCAAATCATACATTAAGGGGGTTGACTAATTATTTTTTCATTTTGCGGGGTGCATACATTCATTGATCTCATGGTGTGTTGTTTCATATGTTAGGGTGGTCTTAAATCAAAGTTGACAAAGAGGAACTATAAAAAATTGACTGCCTTAATCATTGATCATCTAAGAAGAGAGCATAAGGAAGTATTTCCTTATTTATGTTTCAACAAACTAATCTCTTCCATTACTGAGGCACTTGTTGCAAGAATTTTTAACATCATTTATTTCAATATCACTCATTGTTGCTTTAGAGTGATTGACAAGTGCAATTATCCTAATGATATTTGGATAGGTCTTTGGGAAGCATATGGAGATCCACGTATTCCTCCCTTTCCAAAAGACATTATATCTTTAGTCACTTTAGTTATGGTACCTCCAACTCTAGATGAGATCACACATCTTGATACTCTTGTTGATTCTACTAATCCAGTTATAGCCTCAGAATCTCATGATATAGTGCAGCAGGTATTAACATGTCTTCCTACTTCAGCTTTGTGGGATGACTTCATTCTAGACATTGTAGGGCTGTTTGTGGAGTCTCACAATGAAGATGTGGGAGACATCAATGATGACATAAATCTTCTCTTTGTTGAGGAGACTTCTTCACTCATTGCAAGGGTACACTCTGACCCTCAAGCACTTGATCACTCTGACATGATTTTTGCTTCTTTACATCTATTGGAGGAGGACTCTTTCACTTATCAGGAGACATACTAGTTTGTGGAGCTTATATTCCAGTTTCTTGAAACATCATATTTTCTGAGGATTCTTCCTACTAGTTGTGGAGCATTCTCTACCACACCTATGGCACCATTTCTTGCTACAAGGAGGAACATCGATCAACTTTCATGGTGCAACTTCTTCAGCCATCAAGAAGCTTCTATAATGGGTGCACCTACATTATTGAAAGGAGGCGACATTGCTTCTCTTCCTACATTTTCCTATCTAGATGCTTCATCATCTTTGGAGTTTGATTCAACTTCACCCATGGAAAAGTTACCTTGTTTGCCACCTTATTTTGGGCATTCACTAGATTAGTTTGTGGCATCTTCATTCATCAAGGACTTGTTGACATTTGAGCACACTACAGAGGTAGCATCCACTACATACTACATCTGGATTCCTCTTCCATCTTCTTATCCATAGTGGGAAGCATACTTGGACCTCTACTTGGTGTATCTTCTTCCTAAAGGGAGAAACATTGCTTGTTGGCATTGGATTTTCTTCTATCTTCAAACACTTATCATTTAGAGATCCTTCACTAAGGGGGTGATTTCATCGAGGGATTCTCTATTATATATGGATGATGTATGTCATAATGGGGGGTCTTTATTACTCCATCTATTCATGCATCTGTCTTTCTTCTAGTTTTGTCTCTTTTTTGGGGAGGGTTTTTCCCATGAGGTTTTCCCTATTTACCTATTTACAGAGAGATTGCATTACAATTCTACATGGGTACCTAACATTGCCTAGTAGTTAGGACCCATTATGCATTTCATCATAGCTTTTGTGAGCTTAAGTGCATTCCCCTAAGTTTCTCTTAATGGGGGGTGGGGAAGGTGGTGTTAGAGTAAATAATTATTTTAATATTTATTATGTTTTACACCTAGGAGTTTTCATACTCATATGAGTTGTTATGTTGACAACACAAGAGTAAGCAACTCTAATTTGTGACATGGTGTCTATAACACTAGAATTTGCATAATCAACTAAGTTGTCATGTTAACAACATAGTTGTTCACACTCTCAATTTAGCACATGGTGTCTACAACATAATTTATGTGAAACACCTTTATAGGCTTATCCTCACATCATGACACTAACTTATGTGCTTAAGGGAGGATAACCTACTCTCATTGAACATGTTTTTAGTTGTGAGGCTTATCATATGGCTAACTCCTAGACATTCTAGACGCATCATAGAGGCCTTTATATATAGGCACCTCTAGTGTACAATAAAATCAATTACAATAAATTGAATATCATATTGTCATTATGATCATACTATGTTGGTCTATTTGTGCTAGATATTGAGCTTCTTGGTCTTGGGTAAATTATTCCCTAAGGTAAATTCTTAAACTTTCCTGTTAACTCTTCTCATTTTAGCATTGTTATATTTTATGTACTACACATTGATAGAAGTTTTCAATTAGTAAAAGTAATGGAGAATTTAAAGGTCAATGTTGAAGTGGTGCTCAATGAATCAGTAGGAGCTCACATCATCTATTTCAACAAAATTTATGAGGGATTGGGAATGTTAACACAATAAGTGTCGAAAAGGAAATCAATAGGTGATGGGCACCAAGAGACTATAAATATCTCCTATGCATTTCAAAGATGGCTTGTTACCACTCATTTAGCATAAACATTGAATATGGAGGTTGAATGATCCCCGTCCTTGAACATCATGGGACATAGTGTGAAGAAGGATGAAAGGATATGGTACAAGAATGACCATTTTGGTTTTTTTTGGTTATAAGTATGTATAAAATAAGAGTGTTATCTTTCAAAAATGGCTAATTCTTGGCTTATAAGAAATTCATACTACACTGAAGTGGGGAGGTTCTAATGGTTTGTGCAGTAATAGTGTAATCCTTATGTCAAATCTAAACTTAGAGAGCTAGTAAGGAAGATTGTGAGTTTTAGTAGGTGAGAGTGAGGGGAGTAGATGTTAGGGCTTTAGAGAAAGGTGATTTCTATAAATGTTGTTGGCTTAAGAATATCTTTACTTGAGTAGTATTGTTTAGGGGTACTCTTGAGTATAAAGATTTGGAACTTGGGGATGCAATATTGAGAGGTATGGATTCATTTTCTTCTTTGTTATAGAATAAACCCCCATATCTATATAGGTTTAGTATGCATTATTATGCACCAAGGATAATTTTAATAAATGTATAACATGAGGAAAATTCTATATGATAGTAATGAGATCAACTTGGTTAAATTTATTAAATATTAACATTTTTATTAAGCTATAATATTGAATGACTATTAACACAAAGGTACTATTAAAATTTGTTCCTCCAAATAAAATTAGATTTAAGTTGAACATGGGATTATGAGAGACAATATTTAAATAAATCTTTAAAGTAAAGTGAAAATATGCTATTGAGATCCATATAATATACTTTAACCCTTGTATACCCTTGTCTAAGTATCACTCTATACATTACCAAGGATTGGTTTGGGGACATCTACTGAAGATAATGTTGTTGATCACTAATGGTAGTTCTAAAAGTGAATTTTAGGTTTTACTTCATTTTCCTTTCTTCTTGTTTACGAGATTTGGTTTTGTACACTTTGTTTTAACCTTTCATTATTTTTTTTGAAATCCACTTTGAGAATATTGATTTGGATTCCACTTTTGGACACCCCATCTTATTTTAGGTATACTTCTTGGCTATACTTTTAGATTATCATTTTCATACTTATCTAAAGGAGGGGATGCATGACCTTTGTTCTCAAATGTTGAAATAATTAATTTGATTCGATTGATATTTTTGGGAAAAGGATTATCTAGGTGCATAGGTAGAGGGTGGCTCAGAATGGGGACAATAGTACAAAGTGGCTAGTCCTAGGTATCTCATTGTGAAATTGTTACTAATTTGAGACTTAATTAAGTGGTATCTAATAAAGCAGCTTCTTTGAGAACTAAATTTAAAAAATAATCTACACAAAATATAAGATGGCACATACACTTTCTCACCTTTACAATCTTATCCGCATCCGCACAATTCTCCACAATGTCAACAATGTGGAGCCATTGTGCTACTACAGTTTAAGTATATTTGATAAATTTATCTCAATGTTGGAGAAAATCTAATGTATCACGTAATTGTAGTGGGGTGGTTGATATGACCTCAACAAAACCTTTGAAAAGCAAACCGAGACTCCTTTATGATAAAGAATTCTTGAATACCGCTGTTTTTCATCAACTTTACATCATCTACACATTTAATTATTCATTCTACGAAAAGTCTCACATGACATGACTGGAGAAAGGTGGCATTCACATTATCGCCAATAGACAATTAACCCCACTAATTTAAGATATGGTCTTTTAAAGGATGCCTTTCCTCCTGAATAACTGGAAAGTCGATGGCTATGCATTGATTCACTTAACTGTAGTAATAATAACATTGAATTTGTCCTGATTGTTTGGCTCTTGTTTTTCTACCCACCCCAACAGACTGAACATTAGCCGTTTAGTTTATAAGTTCGCGAAGGGTGTGTCAGATCTTGGGAAATTTTTTTTTTGAGTTTTTTTTTATATGTTGCTTTTCAGCTTTGTTTTTTTTATTGATGTTGGAATTTATTTCTATTTATATATTGTATCTTTTATTTAAATTTATTTCATTACACCATCATTCATCCAAAAATACATCTATTTATAAATAAGTGTATTTTATCTTTTCTTCATTTAGTATTGCATTTTGATAGAGTGGACTAAAAGAAAATCAGCTCTTATTCAGATTTTCTATGAAAAGCAACCCATACAGAATGAAGTCAGTGTGTTTTAAATAAAAAAACTCAAGTGAATGGATGGCAACGACCCACTACCCAGTTCCTCTATTAAAAGGGTACCTTTAATTATACATCATATCATGAAAAGAGGCAGGAGTAAGTGGACTTCATTATCAATTGCCGATAACGTGTCCAGTCGTGCCATATGCAGCGATCCTCAGAATGAGAAATTTAATATTGAGAAAAACAGTAAGCGCCACAGCCAACTGTTTCAATATAAAACTAAATTTATGTATTTTCTTTCGGGTCCACTGGGGACATGATATGGTGTGTCGAGTTGGTCGAGTGTTCACTTTTGTTTTTACAAGAACTTTTTCATTTAATAGAATATTACTAGTCATGTATGTTGAACGACATTATAAATAAAGAATATTATATATTGTAAATTTAAATGATCTTTTATTCTATAAACTCAATTGCTGTATTAAACACTTACGTTAGCATCTGGTAATTTTCATGATGTGATTATTTTGTTCTATTTCAAGAAGATTGTCTCTCTGCATTTCAAGCTCTTATAATTAATAATTGATAAATTATTCGAGTAGTAATTTTATGTGCTTGACAATCATCACTTACATAGCAACTCTTGCATTTCAGTTTGTTTTCAATCAAATGTATTTCCACCTTTCTTGCATTATGATTCTTCTAAAGCTGAAAATAAAACAATGATTTGGAGAATACATCAGCAGTAAAACATGCACATAGTTTTATTCATAAAAGATTCAATTACATCTTTGATTAAATGGAAATGAAATAGTGAATAAGAATGGATCCAATATTATTTGATAGGGAAAGAAAATAGTTGACGAAAGAGTATATATAAGATTTCAGTGGTTTTCTTCATTCCGAGATTTTGATGTAACGCCTTTCACAGTAGGATGGAGATTCACACTAGCCTTGTTCAAAAGGTGATCTAATAAAGAAGCTTCTTTGGGGATTGATGAGGCATTGGAATATGTGTATTGTGGTGCTTGGATCTTCTTTTTAAATCTGTGACAGGGGTTTAATGGGCACAATAGATTCTTGTTTTTCCAATTCCAATTCCAATTTAGCCGACCCAAACAATGAATTAATTTTTTTTAGGAATTTTGTATGCTAATTCCATAAATATTGTGGGAACCAAACGGGCCCTAAGGGAAGAATTAATCTTGGGAAAAAGGTCAACTTTGACTATTTAACACTTTTGGTCTAGAAATTAAGCTTAGTGTGTGATGTTTAAGCCGACTCTTATTGGCCTAAATTATGAGGAGGAAATATTGCAAGAAAACAAGCCTGTTTAGATATTTTCAATATTGAGTCCTAGAATTTTATTGGCTTTTCAGCCAAAACTTGTGGTTTCTTCTAAATAGAAAATCTTACACATGGACAAAAGCTAATTGGAGGGGCTTACAATGGTTTCTTGAAGAGATTAATGTCACCATGGAAGATAGTGATGGGTTAGAGGTAAAGGACAAGAGATCTTTAGACTAAGCCTTGTTTTTTACTAACTAGATAAACATATACTTACTACAAGCTTCTTATCTATTTTAAATATATGATATATCAAAGATGTGGTATTAGTTTTCTTCTCATATGGGTGATTAAAATATTCTAAAGATGGAAGGGAAATGGAATAGCAGGTGTTAGAATATGTTATTTTGTTAGTAAGATAATCATCCAGATTACTTTAATGTATAGGTATTTTGGAGAAAAATGGATCAATAATAAGGTCACAACTATTATCCTGATGAATCATTCATCCACACCAAAAACACTAGCATTATCCATGCATACCATCCATCTTTGACATATCAAACAAAGTAAACAGAGAAAACTTTGTCAGTGAAAGTAAACTTGACTTCATCCGGTACAATTTGATTCATGAAAATTCATCACATGGAATCCATAATTTAGTTTTAAAAGACAACCCTTTTTTTCAAAATTATATTATTATTAATTCTTTTCAATTACTATTATTTTATATCATTATTATTTTCTTGTTTTAAAATTATTTATTATTTTCTTATTTTATATCATTATATATTGTAGGAGTGGCTTATCATATGAAGATTTAGTTGCTCCTTCAACATGTTCACATGCCAATATTGTTTGCATACACTCGAATATAGTGTTTTTTCACATCAAATGAGTTTAACTTATCACAAAGAGATTTTATTTCTCATTTGACATGATCGCACATAGAAATTGTATACTTTTGACTTTTCACATGATTGCAAGTGGGTCTAAGTAAAGAAAATCTTGTTGTAATGTTACAAAATCCCTTCACATAAAAATGACTCATGATGTCATGAAAAAATGAAAAAAAAATTTAGTTTTAACCTATGCAACATCACAACATTGAATGAGGAAAAAAAGGCTTGTTAAATTAAGTCAAATTTATTCGATCATCTTTTACATTGTGTGAAAATGCACAAAATTTTTCACATGTGCAACATTGTAACATGTAATCCCTTCCTCCACAAATGACCTGCAATGCCACACACACTATAGTTTCAGCCTATGCAACATCACAACAACAAATCAGCAAAACAGGCTTCCTATGATAAGCCAAACTCATTCGACAAGATCTTATGATGTAACACAATAGAAAACTACATTATATTATAGCTTTAAATTCCCTTTGTACCATTGACTTAAAATCAGAAAAAATAGCCTATACAACGAGATAGCAAATTGAAACACTTAGTCAAAAATAATTTCACAATCTTGCAATTCACAAGATCATGACATGGCAACATTGCAACTTTATAGTGTTGAATGACAATAAAATCCTTTTATTTTCCAATAGATTTGATGAAGTTCCTTTAATGTATAAACCTAAACAACATCTTGAGATTGTAGAAATGTGTCCCTTTGCTTCAAACAATTATGCGATCCTATGTAGGCACAAAAATGCATGACAATTTTCAACTTGCAAATGTCAAATGAGAATAAAAATGTTCTTTTGATATTTCACTTATTCGATGTAGCTCCTTCGATGCATGAAGTTACAAAATGTTTTTGTGCACCCAAGAATGCCGAAAATTGCACAACTATATTTGGCTAAAAATTGCACAACCCATCTCAAGAAAGATGTCTCTAATTGGTTATTTGTAATGGGATAAATGATGAAAAAAAATTCAACAATTTCATTAATGAAAAAAGTATTTTGTGAGCATAAAAATGATTTTTTTTTTAATAACATTACTTGTAATTATATTTTGATGTTTGTGGAGATGATACACCATGTTTGGAGGTGCTAACAGTGGTGTATACTACCATCTGTAGAGATGTCCTCATGCAAAATTGTCGAGTGTGCAAGAGTGGAGTGGGAATGATAAGACATTTTGCATTCAAAGGCCACTATCAACTCTTTATGAGTCATAAGGAGTACATTGGCAATTATTTTGAGAATCATAAGGAGTGATAAGATGTTTGGAATAATAAGTTAATGGAGTAAAATATGTTGTGGTTGTATGCATAGATAAGGTGGTAGAACGTGGGGGGTAGCAATGAATGACAACAATAGAATGCTAACAAAAAATGAGGATGAGGTCACTCAAATATGTGGCCTCACTAGTTAAAAGCTCTAGTTAAAAGTGATTACTGACCACTAAAAAAAGAAAGAAATAGACAAGTTAATTTTGAATTTAATTAAAATGACATAAATTTGTTGAATGCATAATAAACTATAATACATTCATTTTATAAGAAAATTATTAGCGAAGAGATTTTTCATAAAAGTTAATTTTTATATCAACTACATTAGTTAATTAAAATCATCATTGATATCACATAACATACAAATGTATTTTAAATAACCATAGTAAAATATCAAAAATCTAATAAATAATTCAAAGAACATTTCAAAAAATAGTTCCAATTTATTAATAAAAAAAGATAGATAAAAATTGTATTAAAATAATATATAGTAGAAACATAATTTCCCTCCAACCAAAAGAATCACTTTTAATGTTTTAAACATTGCTTTCAATTTAAAATCTTTGTCATAAATAACATCAAATGACTATATTCATTAAAATGAAACCATATAATCATTTTGAGTTTGATTAAAATGACATGAATTGTTTGAATGCATGATAAAATATAATACATTCATTTTATAAGAAAATTATTAGCGGAGAGATTTTTCATACAAGTTAATTTTTATATCAACTAAATCAGTTAATTAAAATAATTAGTGACCAATTTCTTTACAAGATCTTATGCTTATTTTATTGACTTTCTTATAATTTTATACATTCCTTATAAGCCAAAGAGAAGAAACTATTTTGTTTGTTTGCCTTAACTTATTTATAACCTACTATAAAATAAAAAAATCTTTCTAAATCTAGTGAAAGATAAATGAGATTTATTTGTCTTTTTGAAATTTATCATAACATTCTATTATTAAAAAATAGACAAAAAATAGGGACAAAAACTCTAATTTTCAATCATCAATAAACATTTTTCCTATAAAAAAATCTTTGAACCACAAGCATGACCAAATATATACATTTTATTATCATTTTGTTTTGTAGAAATTCAAAACAAATACTAAAGAAGTAGAAAGTGGTAGATCATAAAAGAAATATTGATTGTGGATCTCTAGGAAAAGGATATATAAATGCATCAATCCTCTTCTAATTTTTCTCTTTAATGAATATCAAAATTTACAAAAAAAAAAATTATAAACTTTTTCAAAATATTTAAGAGAAGACCTCTACATGCACAGTGAATTTAGACATATCACATTTGGCCATTCTGTGTCCAAAAGAGAAAATTTATAGGAAAGTAGAGGATCCACAATACACAAATCACAAACAAAAAACCAAATCCAAAAAGTTAACATTGGACATTTTTTAAATCCATGGCATTGGGTCCCAATGATGTAACCAACCATCTTCTCAAGTCCATCCTTTTGGGGAATCTAGGTGAAATGGTTTCAACTCTAAGTTGTCTTAACCCTTTTACTTGGTAGATAATAGTACTCTTTTACTCAATGATCCCTTTGTATCTTGAATATAGATATAGATCTCTTGTCCTTTCAACTAGAACTAATTTGGATGTCTTCTTTAATAGCCTAGTTCTAGTTCTTCTTGAAAACATAAGTAGAAATAGTAGAGTCACCCAATTCTTGAGTGACTTGATCATCATTGTTTGGTCTTGCATTGTTGATATACTTAGGAACCCATTGTTGTTTCATCTGATTTTGGATGTTATTAGCCTTTTTCTTTTTTTCATCTTCAATTCTACCAATATTCATACAGTTCTTGGCAAGATGACCAAGTTTTGTACAAATGAAACATCTTTTAGTAGTATCTCTTTTCCTCATATGATATTTTACACAATTCATACTAATGTGTCCAAATTCTCCATAGTAATGACATCAAAACCATGTGTTATAGTCCTAACAAAACATAGCTTTCACAATTTGTTCTATTGAATTCAATATCTTGGTTTTGCATTTTGATGGCTTGTGTCCATGTTTCTTACATTTGAAACATTTTTCTTCAAATTTTGGTTTCTCTTTGCATTCATTATCCTTATGACCATGTTCATTACAATTGTAACATTTTCCATTGCTTCAACATTTGTTTGATGTATGACCTATCTTACCACAATGATTACAAGTATGTCTTTGATTCTTATGAGCTCCTTGTTTAGAATATTCACCTTCTTCTTTGTATCCAATTCCTAATTTCCCCTTTTGTCTATAGATATTTTTCTCATTCAACTAATTCATGTCTTCTTGAAATTTCATCATTCTTTTGCTGAGTTGCCTTTTAGAATTTAGATCATTCTACAATATTTGATTCTTAGATCTCACATTCATGATTTCTTCATTTGCATTAGTGACCTGATTAACGAACTTAGTCTACTAAAGGGATAGATGTTGAATCTCATTGTCTTTTCCTTCCATTTCTACTTTTGTCTTCTTTTTCTCTTCCATAAGTTCACATAGCCTTACTGACTGAATTTCTTGCTCTCTTCTTAGCTTTCACACTGCTTCTTGTAGTGAACTATTCTTTTCCAAGAGCTCTTTGATTACACCATTTGATTCATCTGAGCTTCTTGATGGATGAAAGTCTTCAATTCTTTCTTCAATCTAAAGATTATCATTAATTTAAATTGCAAGATGTTTTCTTCTTTTTCAGGGATTGGGAGAGTTTCTCCTTTCCTTTAGTTGGCCAATAGCCATTCCCAAATCCAACTTCTCATTTTCAATAGTTTTTTCAAGTCTGAATATCTCCATGGCCTTGATCTTTGCTCAAGTTATTAAACTTTCTCCTGAAAACCAACTAGGCTCTAGTACCAATTACTGAAAATATTCAGAAAGGCTAAGTTATTGAGAGGGGAGGGGTGAAAGTAACTCTAGAAAAATTTTAATTTCACTTTTTCAATTAGCATTTAATCCTTCTAGTCTAATTTCATGCATAAGAAAATAAAAATATGAAAGCATTCATAACTCTTTGACACAAAGATTTGGTGACTCAGAAACCTTCGAAATAGAAAGTAAAATTGGGTTGGGGATAATACCTACAAGCTTTAGTACTGCAGTATAGAGTTGGCCTGTTAAGGCTTACATTGATCACTTCTAATGATTTTTCCTATTAGGAGCAAGGATTTCTAGGTCCTCCTTGTTAAAGGGTTTACAAACATACAATGAAGTATTCACTTGATAAAGAGATTTCCTTAAAATTATTATGTCTACCTTGTTATAGAATTTTTCAAATCAACCATTATGATGAAATAGTAGTTGATCTCTAAAGTACAACTTGGTTTTCTAAATGAGATTACTTTATGTGAAAATTACCTTGCTTTGATATATATATGTCTTTGTTTCTCCTTATGCTATTATATCCTTTTTAATTTGCTCTTTCTTTTCTACATTGATTACATTCGATTACATTACATTACCTATTCACATTTCGATATGATACAATTCATTAAATATATACCAATTCAATTATACAATCACAAAGCTGGCCACAATACAAGTTTACAGAAATATTATAAACTTGGCCCGAATGAAGACACTCAGGTTCTAAAGACTAACTCAATGAGGTTTTGATACTCGACATCTACTATCACTGCTCAGCATTGTCATGCACTCAATAGACATAAAATCTTGGTCCATACTGATCACTTCCAAGTAGCCTTGAATTTAGTCTACACTAGTGACTCGGTGAATACTATGAAACTTGACATATAAATTCAAGTGCTTGATTCACACTATGTGACTTAGTCAATGCTTCCTCTATAAGCTCTGTATAAAATAAATCACTCGGTTAACATAGAGTAACTTGGTTAACATTAGATTCACATGACATCAACTATAAACTCGATAAGCATTTATTTGCTTGATTTATACTATTACACTTGGCATACATTGAGTTGCTCGATTTACTGTGCTAATCTTCACACTAACTGTTATTACTCGACATCCAGTGTGATTTGTCTAAAGCACTTGGTAGCAACTATAGAACTTGGTAGTAACTAAAATGCTTGGTAAACATTGTAAACTATATAATAAGCTTGGTAGATACTTAAAATTTTAATAAGTGTTTGTTGCTAATAACAAACATGATTGATATGTCAATAGATTCAAGGTAGAAACAAATTTCACATGTATGTAGGCAGTAGCTCCTCGAGTTAAGTTCATTGAACCTATGGGTTATGAAAAGAGTGAGGAACTAATTGAAGGGTATGAATAGATAATCCTACACTCAAAATTTTATTTTGAATGTCCTAGATGGTGGACACATACTAAGAAAATGGGAGAAGTTAAAACAAGTTAGATAATCAAGGACTCCAAGAAGAAGGTATAAAAAGTTACTGCTTCCATCTTGAAGGAATTAGGAATGTCAAGAAAGGTGATTGAAGAGGTGAAAGGGATAGCCATGGAAATGAAGGGCAATATTCAATCCGAACTATTGAACCCTACACCTATTGCAATGGCCAAACCTACTAAAATGGTCATAGTGGCATAAACAAGTGCACAAGCACCTATGATGCCATATGAAATAGTTTATCAGTAGCAACCTTCAAAGAATTAAAAGAAAGAATGAGGAAGTGCTAGCACCCATGAATTCTACAAGGCTTGAAAGGACCAATCCTTCTTCTGAGAAGAGAATCAAACAAACAACAAGTGGTCCTAGCAAGAGGAGAAGAACCCTGCAAATTAGTTCCTCTAGATCTGAAGAAGAAACTAGTGAAAGACCAATAGAACTAGCAAATTAAGAAGTGAAGACTTTAGCAAGAAGAAAAGTGTGGAAACCAAAGGTAGAGAATCTTAACATGAAAATTATTAATGACAATAATTTTATGTAATTAACTAAGTATTATGAATTGTATAATAATATGGATAGAAGATAGCTAGAAAATGTTGTTGTTAGAAATATGATCCTAAAAGATAAAAGATTTGATAGTATAAGAGGTCAGATAGCTGAAGAGTTTTACAATAGATTATTAAACAAAACAAATACAGTAATTGAGGAAGACAAGCATATAAGGATTAATATGGTGAAAAAGTTGTGCATTATAAATAATGAGGATGAGATGATAGAAATTATGAAAGGAATATCACCATTATTGAGAAATAAAAAGAGATCCATTCTCCTCATGAGAAGAAATTATGAAGAAGTATATGTAGAAACTCAAAAAGCAATAGTCTAATACTTGCCTACTATGCCAAAGGATAGTGCATAGCCAGAGAAGAGTGTGTAGACAAAGGAAATGCATCCTACTATAGTTAGTCCACCTCATAGTTTTGAGAAACCAAATGATACACCAATTCCAATTGATTCACCACATATTACCATTGATAGTGAATCTATGCAAGTGGATGACACTAATGTGATAATTGATAAAACTAAAGACCCAGTTAAGGATTTTGGTTTCAACATTGTTTGTAATACTGTTAACTATAACAACTCATCTAATGAAGAAAAAGGTCAAGAGCCTAAGGAGGAAGATGTACCTTCCACAAAAAAAATTGAATCTAGTATTGAAGTAGCCACTTCAACTGTGCACTTAGTAGTTGTAGTAGTGGTCACAACAATAGCGATACAGTCAAATGAAGAAGATGAGGCAAAAAAATCATATCTTCTTTAAGTAAATTTCTTGAAAAGAAGAAATCCATCAAGTCTATAAAGAAGACTCTAACTTTAGTTCTGGAAAAGATAGTAAGTCTTATTGACACACTTGCACATATCCAATAGGAAGCAACAATTTTGTGCAAAAATTTTGATAATGAGTTTACAACACTTATTAATGTTGCTACAATTCAAGCACAAACTAAGTGTGATGGTAAAATTCTTAATATCATGTTTACTAATATAAGGAATCATATAGAAACTCTAAATGTATGTATTAAAGCATTGTGAAAAATTATAGAAATAAGGATGTAGTTATATGCTAAGTACAACTTGGCACACCTTCACTTTCAATGTTTTTATGATCAAATCAAAGGGAAGATAACTGAGCTTCAGATGCTCACTCATAACTTTCTAAAATGGAATTAGAAGTTAGAAAGTATTGAGCACACAATAGAAGAACTTCATGATAACATCAAGGATACTCAACCAAAAAAGGAGAAATTTCTAAAATGATTTATAATTTTGAGAGATGTCTGGTAGCAAAGACTTCATATGACAACTTTGTGGCTATAGATTTGAATTCAGTAGAGTTAGCCACATATGATTTATGTGTTCTAATTAGTGTGTCTAATGCACTAAAAGATAGTTGGAAGAAACACCTTGCGAAGTTAAAGACTAACTTCAATGATTATTTTTTTAGTTTTTGATGCAACTATTAGTTTTTGACATGATTTTTACTTTTATTGGCATCTTTTTCATTGATGTCAATGGGGGGGAAATAAGGAAAATTTTAACTATAATATATATAGTTATATTTTGAAGTATAGTAGTAAGCTTTTCTTAATGCAAAATTTTGTTTTTCATTTTAGTTATGATTATTTGTGAAGGAATATTCTCTGAGTATTAGATAGTGTTATAGCAACATGACAAGATTTATTGATAGTAGAATATTCTCTTTCATAATTAACCAGAGATGCATGACATCATCCTAATGACGCATACTAGTGTGCATGTCCATATGATCAAATGAGGTCAAGTTATGGAAGAAATATTGATGCAGATACCTCATAGTGTAGAATAGAGCATGTAAGTAAATTGACATGTGAGACTTGTACAATTGTTTTGACTATTAAATCTTGTTGAGTCGACTCTAAGGATGATATGTAAGCTAAGGAAAAAATTATTTATATGTTTGATATAAGTAAAGAACATCATTTGCAAAGTTAAAGTGCAACAAGTATGAATGTGATATTATGATTTGTGATGTGAAGTAGTTTTATGGGAGATATGATGCAAATTGATGTTTGTGTAATCACTCTTTCTATGAAGATCTTACAATCAGAAGATTTGCAAAGGACAACAAGTGATCTAGTTTTGTATGTATATCTACTCTCTTGAAAAACTTATTGCATAGTTTGCATGTTAGGTAGTCGGGTCTTCTTGCAAACATTTGTATATGATCTACCAACTCCTAATAGGGTTGAAGCAACTCCTAATAGAGTTGAGGCTTCTTATAATGCCTAGTCTCCTAGTAGGGACTCTAGACACTATACATTTTTTGTAGACTCCTAACAGGGCCAATATCCTTAACTGAATTCTTTATATAGTGAATCATCTTGCGGGTTCCATCCCCACTAGGGTTTTCCCTTGCCCAAGGTTTACCTAGTTAAGAAATGTATGGTTGTTTATTTTGTTTAGCACTATTGGTTCTCTTTCTTATGCTTATGGAAAAGTAATTAATAATATTCAATTGTTGGTAAAACACCCCTCCTAGTATTATTTATTTCTAACACATTTATAAAAATTGAAGACCTCTAGTGTGGATTGATATGACAACAATAACGAAAAAATTTGTAATTTCATTTAGAAATTTGATTATTGAATAATTGGAGCATGGTGATTGCAAATAATTATTATTGTGCTAAGTTGAACTATAAGTCTTTGCATCAACAATCTACTGTAGTAATCAAAGATGAGTTTTCAAACCAAGTAAATACTTTTCCATCTCCAAAAATAATTTGGGTATCCTACACCTATTGATTATAATGCCTCTAAAGAAGGGATTTTCTAGGTAAATGGATTATGCACATAGATATATTCATGATGAATTTTTGGAATAGTTAAATGATTCCACTAATGATTCTACACAGATGAAGAAATTAGTCCCCATAAATCCTTGGTTAAAGGTAGAAGAAGGTCTATATGATAGGGAAAATTTGACTTGAGATGTAGTGACATATAAAATTGGGTTATAGTTATTTAAGAAATGATTCTCAAAGAGAAGACTATTTTCCCCTCATGGAACCATTTGGAAATTTGACCTAGGAAAGCTACTTGTTCTAGGAGTATTTATGGATTTAGGCCTTGTTAACTCTATGGCCTAAATGTATGACCTTGTAACCCAAATGTAAAACTCACTAGTGAAGAAATTCAAAACGTGTTTGGAATGGATTCCATTTTACAATATCATTAATTTATTTATTTTTAGGCTTTAAAGAAAGACTACATGTCACATAAGCATCAAATTAGGTGGGAGGCATTGAGAGGAAATTTAGCTACAACTAGAAATTTGACATTGGTACAACCTCTACCAAAGAACCATTGAAGAAATAATTCTTCAAGTCTTGTGTCATAGATATAGGGTATGTGCAAGATCATGGTCAACAAAACTATGCTCTTAAGTGGCAATAAAAAATTAGAAAATCAGGGTTATGTCAACTTGACATGCAATTTTCGACTTGTTATTAAATTTATATCAAAAAGTTGAGAGAAAAGAATCTCTAGAAAATTGAATCTAGTTTCTAAACTACTACAACTTCTCTCAAAAAAAAAAAAAATTGATTATCAAAATTTTGAATTTTGATGCAATATTACAAAAATTTTAGAACAAAAATAAGAAGTAGACATATGTCTGACCACCTTAATCAAAATCAAATGATAATATTTTTTAATAATATTCTAGATATAAGTAGTAGACTTATGCCTAGATGTGACACATATTTTTGGGTATTTTTATTCTAAATAAATAATAAATAATTAATCTTTGACTTTATTATTTTTTAAATGAAAAACTCTTTTGTCTAACCACCTTAACTAATTCAAAACTCTACAAAATTCAATTTTCCATTTTTTTCCATTATAGTAGAAGAAACATAGAATGTGATGCATCTTTTGGATTTAAAACATGTTATACCATTTGAAAGTTATAGTTGTTTTTCAAGTAGTGTGTTAGACATCACTTTATATGTAACTCCATTAGAAAATAAGTAATAATTACTTAATAAACTCATAATTTGACAAACCTTACATTTATAGAATGATAAGAACATTCTTAAGAAATCCTTTTCATTTCATCAAATTTTGGTGAAGAAAAATTTGTTAGTTTGAGATATTTCTGAACTACAGATTTTTTAAATCACCACTTTTTGGCACACCATGATCTTGCACATACCCTATATACATATAAAATTTATTCATATGATGATATAGATTTGATCTTCTAGGGTTAGCATTATTTTTTATTTTGCATCATTTTTGGCTAAAGAAATCCGTGTGGGATTGATAGGTATTGTGAAAGGAAAATTTGATAAAAAATTTGGTCTCCATTTTATGTTAATGCAAATGTTTCTTTTCAAGGGATCTTAGTATTTAGAGAGAAAAATACAAATGGTAGTTGAAGAGGAAAGTATGGACAAAGAAGTTGCTATAGAAAGAATACAGTTGACTAAAAAAGTAGTTCAACCATTAAACAAAAAAGAAGAGCAATACACTGCAATGGTGGACATTGCCACCCAAATTGATGATATGGTAGAAGGCAAAACAATTTCAATAAATATAAAAATATTAGAGCTTGATATACCACATCAAATTCATGTGGTCCTACTACTACAGAACAAGATGAACCACAAGGTAACCAATTTAGAAGTCATTCTATTGTTAAAGAAAAATGACAAATAGCTTTTCTATTTTCTTGTGCAATTTTTTTAATAGTGACAATTGTTTGTCTTGTTGTTAATATTTTTTTTCTAAGGATAACTATCCTTTCCCTCTAGGCTTGAAGCATTTTGTAACTCACACTATATAAGTCAATTCCCAAGGCTAGAGAATGGTCCAAGTTTTATTTCATTTTGCATACTATGTAAAATTTGAGTCTGTCCATGCGTAATATAAATCAATTGTAAAATTGAATATACAAGTTACAAATGTTGGCTTTTTGTGTTATCCTTCTGATAAAGATGAATACTAAGTTGTATATAGTTCAGAGAAATGAATACAAGTGTTGAGAGCTGATTTCATTCCAAATCTTGTCTATTTCCTTCTCTCTATTCTATTATCTAAAATCTTGTAAAGATATGGTGAGTATGAGATGTAGATATGAATATACATAAATTCTCTTGCACAATTTCTTAAGACAAGATCTAGAAATAGATGTGATCTCAATTAGTTATAGTCCAATGGATACGACACTAGCCATCTTTATGAGTTAAAATGAATGGAATGTTTTTCACAATGCATAAATATTAAAATCAATCAATTTGATACAATTATGTTATCTAGGTGAGAAATGTTAGGTTTTACTTGATTCATGGTGTCTAGGGTTTGACGAAATAGCTAATTATCATCTTGCTATGACCATTGAGTTAAAATTGAAAAGGCTTAGTAATCTATTGTTATTGGCATTCATGTTAAGAACCTTGTTTTTAAAATAGGGTAGAGTTGAATTCCTAGGGTAAAACCACTTTAATCTTGCAGATTTAAAAGTGGAGAAGACCTTGGTATCTTATTATTTGGCCCTTTTATTTTGATTCATAGAATGCCCACCATGGTTTTTAGTGCATTCCTACATTTTCTCACATCATTAAAGGTAGTTCAAATTTTGTTAAATTGGGAGCCAACATATTAAATTAGGTTATGAAATTTTTTTTAAAAGTACATTAAAAGTACAATCAGGCTTTGAAGAAATAAAAATGGGCTCCACTCTGGAGACCATAACTTTCACATCAAGAATCTTATTGATTCCTTTCAAAATGTGTTTGAAAGGTATTGAAGACATTTATAAAATAATGGACAAAGAATAGTTCTATGAAACGAATATTATTTTTTCATACATTTGAATAAAAAAAATCCTAAATTAGGTAGTCATTGTTTCCCAGATATGGAGCAAATAGGTAGAGAACAGTGTTGTCATATTAATCCCACCTCTCTCTATCAAATACACACACATACACACACTCATCTAGACTTAGTAAATCCTAATCACTCGTTGTCTTACTTACTCCTAAAACATACACACACTCATCCACTTAGTAAATCCTAATCACTCTCTCTTACTTAGTTGTGCACAGATGCAAGCATGTGCGTGCGCGCATGCACACAAACGCGCGCGCGCACACACACACACACACACACACACACACAACCATAAGTATTTCCCATCTAATCCTTGGTTTATGTTGTCTTGTGATTTTTGTATCTAGGTTCAGAGTACTACTAGAGATTTTGGCAATAGCATGTTCTCAAAAGTAAATCCTATGACAAGACAAGATGCCTCTATTCTTCGATTTAGATATCCACCTTCTTGCTCAATGTCAATATATATCCTTATCAGAGAGGTCAAATTCAAACCAACATCGTTATCCTACTCTTGTAGTAACCCCTCTAAGATCATCACTCTCAAAAATCTTGATAGTTGTTAGATATCTTGTTAATAGGGGTGACTTATGGCTGGATTAGTTCATAGTCAATATCCTAGTTACTTTTTGATTGTTTTGTTAGGTAATGGGGTCATTTATTTAGGATAGAATAGTCCAAAATTGTCTCCTTGGTTTACATTGTTAGGTGATTGTTGTATTTTAGTTCAAGATATTCCCCTTGCAATCTAAATATAAATAGTAGTTTATTTTTAAATTGATTTTGATTTTTTTGAATTTTGATTTGGTTTGGTTTCATCTTTTTTGATATTATTTATAATATTATAAATCATAAATAAAAGATGCACTAATATGATTTGAATAAGAATACCTTTGCATAGCATTTTATTTTGAAAAGCTCTCTTAGAAACTTTACAATCATCTAATTGAAATGTAGATTAGTATTTTTTTTTGATATTCTTATTCAACTTTCTATTAAATAGCACTTTATAGGGGGTGTTGGTATGAATAGAGTTGCTTGATATATAGCCTATTATTAACATGTCTCATTTGTGACCTAATCACAATAGTCAAATCTTAGTTGCTGGTTATTTTGAATTTTTTTCCATATGATTAGTGTAGACTTGTATTTTGAATGTCTCTTATGTATATATTTATCATCGCTTAACTAATACTATTTGGTTTTATTTTGTGTTCATTGTTTTTAACTGCTTAGTCAATTATCTCCAGATCTCGACCATAATAAAATGATCAAGAAATATATCTCATTGTATAATAGACTATAAGGATGCACAATTTTTAACCTTATCTATGCTACATGTAATATTTGAATTCCATACATTAGTCAAAATCCATTAGTAATAGAGAGTCTTTAGCCAGTCCTCCTATGAGGGCTCACCCTAACCCATTGTAGCATAGTGATACATTGCTATTATTTTGATATTCACAACTCGAGATGTTGAGACATTATCTAATGCATAGAACATAGAATATTATTTCATATTGTGTCATGTTACTTTAGATATATTTGATGTTTTTCATTTAATGTTTCATGTATATGTATGTTGAAGGAATCAGTAAATGTAGAATTGATACTTTGATTTAAGATATTTTAAATGGTTAAGAATTAAGTAGGATGAAGAAACCATTATTGATGTATGTTTCAATTTATGTGAATTTCTGATATGTATACATCTATGTACATGTGATTTTACAGGACTACAGATGTGTGCAATGAGTGTGCAGATATTTTAGCCAAAAAACCCTACAAAGGAACATAACTGATCTCTATGTGCTAATTTTTGAAACCTTGTTGTTTGTAATTCAAGTATTGTATTGTGAGATGTATGTATGTATCTTTTTGTCTTAAGTGAATGTTAGTGTTCGTAACTATGTTCTTTTAGTGTCACTTGACACTTGTAAATTATTTATGTTCTTCAGTGTGCTGATTAGGGTTAGTTGTGTAACCTTTGGACCTAAGTTGGTTTAAGTTAGTGTCAGTTCACTAATTTGGTTCTTAATTGAGGTTAGTCATCCCTTAATCTGGATTAGTGCTTAATTTACATTGTTAGAGTTGTTAGATGGTCCTATTTTATTCCTATCTTTTGTTTGGCTCTAAACCTATTCCTAAGGCATAAAACATGAAATAATTATACCCAAAGGGTATGAGTATGGGTTGGGGGTCTTTTCCAACACCTAAGCCCCTTTTATTGACTTTTGAGGCCACTCAAAAAGTCTCTTTTTGCCTTTGTGCGAAAATTGACTATGGCTACCATGAGTTGCCTCACCTCACCTCCATTTAGTGTCTAACCATAGTGTGGGTTGAGTTAGGAGCTTCTAGATTTGTCGGTGGATGGGGGAAGTTATTGATCCTTTTTGGTGGTTGAGTTTGAGGCTTATTTAGAGGCCCTTCTTGGACTAGTAGATGTTGTTACCCAATCTCTACATTTAGAGAGGAGTCTTGGAAGATTGAAGAAAAGAAGGGGAAAGCTCTACTCAAACGTGTTCATTGCTATTACCTCTTTCTGAAGGTAGCAATTTTCATCTCCCTTGTACAGATTTTCATGTTTGTTTCATTCTTATGCTACCTTGTTGTTGTTTGAATGCTTGTATGTTTTTGGGTATGTTGGGAAGATTTGAAAACCATGTTATGTTGGATGATTTCCTTTCATGTTTATGTTTGCAATTTTGAGATTTTCTTGCATGGGTGTTTTGGTATTACTCATGCTTGGATAGGGCAGAAGTGACCAATTTTGGGAAAGGTATGTTTAGTTGGACTCTAACCAGTGTAGAGTCTCTTCTTAGGATGAGAAGAGGGAGAGAGGGTAGGGTGTTATCTGCCCCTGCCTGTCAGCACAAACCTCATATGAGTATGGCATGTTAAAATGGAAGAATGGAAGTTCTTGGTCTATAGCCTTGATTGGGCATCTATTTTGGTGTTGTGCTTGAATTCTCCTATTGGAAGAATCCACCTTTCCCTAGTTTTGATTCATTGTGAATCATATTGTGAAAACCTTGTATGAATATGCATGTTTGAATTGTTTCTTCATCATGCTTTTTGTCACCTGATCAAATTCTTTTCCCTCCTTGGTTTTTAGAAATGTGTTACAAAAATTGTTATGAATCCCTTGATGAGGGTCATGAAGAAAATTCAATTAAAATTGATAAAATTTGGGATTGATATCCTATGTAATTTGTATTTCAAATTTTTTTGTAAGGGAAACGAAGTTGAGTTTTCTTCCTAGTTCTTTCCTAGCTGAGCCTTTGAATTAGGTTTGCCAATAAAATTGGTGTTTGAGTATAATTGGTTATCATGTGATTTAATCATAATTTTAATTTAGATGGATGCACATCAAAAACAGGATGGAAATAATGATGATGTTCAATTTGGAAAAATTTCAAGTTTTCTTATATGTTGAAAACGAAAATTACAATCATGCATGTAGATTCAGTTTTCATGATTATTAGAATCAAACAATTATTGCATTATTGAATAAAATAGATAATTCAAATTCTTGGTATGTTAAGGTTGTAACAAGTCTTTATAGATTCTCATTAAAAAGAGAATAATGACAAAGGTCAAATTATTTCAATTCAAGTTATATAGGAGAACAAATGATTATGGTGTTAATCTGACTCAAACTATGGTATCAATGTTTTAAATCTATTAAAAAAAAATACACCTTAAAATATAGACCAAAAAGAAATATATGCATTGCCTTGTAATCCTATACTTAGAAAAATATGATCAAAAAATGCACTCCCAAGAGCAAATTGTTCATTGGAATTTGTATGGGAGACCAATTTAATTTGAAATGGACAACAGAGAATATTCTTTAAACTATCCTTTTTATTTAAATTTGAAATAGAACAAAATAGAGAAAAAAAATAGATTTACATGTTAATGAACATTTTTTTTTTTTAAAGTATATATATAACATCATAAATCTAATATCCTAAACTTACCTATAAATCTTTATTCCATCAATTCTTTACCTTCTCCCTTGGATGTCAGTTTTAGAGGGTAGGTTTAAAAATGTGTTATTTTTTTGCAAAGTCTTTGTGCCATCATAACGATGACATCATCCCTATACTACCCCTGACTTTGTGCATGTTTAACTTAACTTCCTTAGGAAGCGATGGAGTTCATGAAGGAAGGGAATTACATTTGTTTTAAATCTTCCTCACCTCCCTTTCCCATCGCCACCTTTCATGGTAGGCTGGGTCAGTACGTAGCCTGCCTACTCCACTTGGGTAGCGCGTAGATCTAAGCACTTGGGGAAGTGCTTGTTATGGAGGGAAAAGGGGTTGACTTGACATGAGGGGGGGAGGGGGGGTGGTAGAGTAGGGTGTAGTTGTAAATAGAGCTAAGGTAGAGTAGAGTGTAGGGATAGTTAGTAGGTAGGTTTAGTTAGTAAGTTAGGTTAGAATATTATGGTAGTTAGTTTTTGATTAATTTATTTATTAATAGTATTAGTTTGTAAGTTATTTTAGTAGTTAATTTAATTAATTTAATTTGTAAGTTGTTTTCAGATTTAGCATGTTAGTTTTTAAGTTAGTTTAATTTAATATTAATGTTTTTTTTAATGAATGTCTTTTTAGTTGTTTAATTAACTTAGAAAGCTATAACATAATGAGTAGTTAAAAGATTAGTTAATTTTAATATCAATGATAAATTAGTCTTTTAATATTATTTAGTTTTTCTTTAATAGGTTGATACTTGATCATAACTTAATAGTTTATATAAGTGTACAGGTAGATGTGATAATTCTTTTAATTAAATGTAAAATGCATTTAGTTTTAGTATTTAAGTTAGTTTGAATTTTTTTGAGTATTAATTGGTTTTAGATTTAGGGTTATTGTCTATTTAAAATAAGTTTTAATGTAGATGATAATTGCTTAGGATTTTCAATTAAACTAATTTGAAGTTGTCTACATTATTATTTAAATAATCTTTTTCAATAAAATGTTGTATAAGAAATGTAAGAACATAACTTTATCGATATAAATCTAATAAAAAAAGTTTCAAAATCTTAACACTGTATTCATCCACTCGAGTTTTAAACTGAAGATGAATTGTAGTGAACCTTCACTTCTCTTGCAAGAAAATAATTTAAAAACTTAGAGCATTTAATTTTAAATTATTATAAAAATTGTGTGTTCTTGTCGTCGTAGTTTGGGTATGACATTTTGGTATCAGAGCCCATGTTTCAACACTAGGAACCTTAAACCATTTTGCTTCCTAAACTTAACTCAAACTTTTAATTGTGTAGATGCCTCCTGTTACTCGAAGCAACCAGCAAGGAAGAGGTCGTAGAGCTAGGGGTGGTAGAGTGGAATAGGATAATGGACCACCTCCACCACCACCACCTCCACCTCTACCACCACTGAACCCAAACCAGGACATTATAGATGCACTCCAGACTTTGATCAGTGTAGTTCAGCAGAGAGTAGTACGTGTAGTTCAACTAGTGTAGCAAATTCTAGTAGTGGAAGTAGAGGGACCTAAAGGAAGAAGATCGGGAGTTAGAGAGAGGACTAGGAGTCCCACAGTAAGATAGATAGAGGGTTAGGGTGAGCACAAGGAAGAGTCAATACGCTAGAGAGGGGCCCCATTCGATAGACCTCCTAGACATATAGGAGATGACATCAGGGAATTGATTCGACTCAGACCACCTTTGTATATCGGTTCCACTGAGGGGTTAGTAGTAGAGTCATGGTGGTAGAGCGTACAGTGGTGCTTTGGGTTACGCACTTATGGGGGTAATCTAAAGGCGCACCTAGCATTTCATCAGTTGTGAGGGGATGCCTCCAACTAGTGGCATCGGGAGGAGATCATAGGTGGAGTGAGGATGGTCACCCTCACATGGGAATCTTTCCTAGAAAGATTCTTAGAGAGGTACTTGTCAGAGCATTTCTGACAGAAACATATAGAGGAGTTCCATTCTCTTTATCAGAGAGGCCTTGCAATGGCTTAGTACAAGAGCAAGTTTCTCGAGCTCCTTCCTTATGTGGAAAACATGAAGGATGAGAAACTAAGGGTACATCACTTTATCATGGGACTAAATTTCTCACTTTAGGGCCTAGTTCGGATGGCCTTCCCTACCACCTTCAGATAGGCAGTAGAGATAGCACTAGTTGCTAAGGATACTCGAGTTAGGCAGGAGTCATGAGATCAGTCTCAGAATCGAAACTCTTCCCTGTAGAAAACCCCTTGGAAAGGGAATCAGATTTATACAATAGGGTCCTCTAAGGGCCAGCAGTCTCAGCAACTGAAACCCCAGTAGCAGTAGTAGCAAAAACCTTGTCAGGGTTATCAGGGCTCCAAGCCCAAGTAGTGGCAGTTACAGGGTCCCAAGCAGGATCAGAAAGTGCAGACCCCACAGTCACAGTTAGTGAAGACTCAAAAGTCTTCTAGGGGTGGATATAGTGGATCTTGTAGGTCATGAGGCCCACAATAGTCTGGATCATAGGGTGCACGATATTATACTTGAGGAGCATGCTACACTTGTGGTGGCATGGGTCATATAGCTAGGGTGTGTCCATGAGGATAGTCATCCAGTGCTCAGAGTAGGGCTTTTTCAAAGCTGACAGTTGGTGACATGGGTAGATCCCATAGAATTTTTGCAATAGTTGATAACTGCCAAGCTGAGCATTAGGCCACAGTTATCGAGGCTACAAGTATTATACAGGGCCATATGGTTGCAATTTTATTTGATTATGGAGCTACTAATTCTTTTATATCCCCATATGTGGTGGAGCATTGTGGGCTAGTGGCAGTTAGACATGATGTTAGTTGGGTAGTAGAGTTAGCCTCAGGAGCTAGAGTGTCAGTTAGTTCTATGGTGTAGAGTTGTCAAATGTAGATTGGAGACATGTCCACTAGGACTGATCTACACATTACCCTCTAGGTTCTTATGATGTTGTTCTTGGCATGGATTGGCTTTATGCCCACAGCTCCAAGATGGATTCTCAACAAAAGTGGGTGGAATGTGTGGATGATGATGGTATCTCTAGGGAGATCTTTGAAGTGAAGAGGCCTATGTCCCTTTTAATGATTTCCGCTATGTAGCTTAGGCAGTGAATCTGAAAGGGTTATCAATTGTTTTCTATCATCATTAGTGATAGAGAGGAAGATTCAAAGGGGGAGCCATCCCTCGATGATTTTCCAATCCTGTAGGATTTTACAGATGTGTTTCCTTCAGAGCTTCCTGGTATGCCTCCACCTCAAGTAGTGGATTTTCACATAGACCTTGTGTCGGGAGCCGAGCTAGTTTTGAGAGCACCATACATGATGACTACTCATGAGATTAGTGAACTAAAGGATCAGTTAGTGGAACTATTAGAGAAGGGGGCATATTTGACCTAGTGTGTCACCTTGGGGTGAACCTATGATCTTCATCAAGAAGAAGGACATATCACTTAGGTTGTGTATTGATTATCGACAGTTGAACAAGGTGACCATTAAGAACTGATATCCTCTCCCCAGAATTGACGATCTCTTTGATCAGTTGCAGGGTGCTCGAGTATTTTCAAAGATTGATATGAAGTCAAGTTATCATCAGTTGAGGATTGTGGATAGTGATATCCCCAAGACAACTTTTTGTACTAGGTATGGTCACTATGAGTTCACTGTGGTACCATTTGGTCTCACAAATGCCCAGCTATATTCATGAGCCTCATGAATGGAGTATTCCATACCCTTTTGGATAAGTTTGTGGTTGTTTTTCTTGATGACATTCTAATTTATTCTCATGATGAGAAAGAGCATAAAGAGCACTTGAGGCAGGCTTCATTCCGATCACTAGAGCTTGCAGTACATATTTTCATAGCCAAACCTTAATGCTAGGCAAAGAAGGTGGATGGAGTTTCTGTGTGAGTATGATTTTGATGTTCATTACATCAAGGGAAAGGAGAATGTCGTTGCAGATGCCTTAAGTAGAATGCGCCATGAGCTTTCATCTGTGACTACTTGCAATGACTTGAGAGAGTGAATCTTGCAGCACTTTCCAACAGATGAGCTTTATGTAGAAGTTAGTCAGTTAGTACATTCTCAAAGACCCTTGGAAGGGAAGTTTTCAGAGTATTCCTTGGAGTTTGATGAGCTTTTACATCATAGAGGATGTATGTATGTACCTTTCATTGGGGGTTTGCACAAGCTCATTGTACTTCAGGTTCACAGAGCACCTTATGCTGCGCACCCCAGTGTTAAGAAGTTACATGTAGATTTGAGGTAGTCATATCATTGGCCAGGCATGAGAGTGTAGATTGCTAGCATAGTTGCGAGATGCCTTGAGTGCCAGAGGGTGAAGGCAGAGCACCATCATCCTGGTGGGCTTCTCTAGCTACATGAGATTGTAGAGTTGAAATGGGATACTGTATCTATGGATTTCATTGTTGGTCTTCCTATGTCATCTCGCCGACATGATGCCATTTTGGTGATAGTTGACACATTGACCAAGGTTGTGTAAGGTCCTGACCAAGTAAGGACTAGAACGGTCATTAATTTGTCTGCAATATAATTTGATTAGAAGTAAATATTGATTTTGTCATTAGAGAACATTATATTTCTTATGTAATAACATGATTAGGGAGGATCCTTATGTGACTAGCTATGATTAGTATTTCTTAAATAAGATTGACTAATCTTTTGTAACCATCTGAATATTAGGTGCAAATGTGCATGTGATACTTTGTATAGTAGAATCTTGCTTATTTATTTAATGTGCAAAGTTAGACTCAACTTACGATAAACTATAGATTTTGTACATACAATTGGCATTTATTACAAATAGAAATGATTGGATCTCTTTACATATGACATGATAGATTATGAGACTGGTAGCATTAGACCTAATTCACACTATGATAGAATATCTAATTTATGTTAAAACCTTGATTAGCTAATGTGAGTTACCTTATGGAAAAATACGTTATATTGTTCATCTTACCTCATCATGATAATTAGATAGTTTTTGTAATTGAAATTATGGCCAATTGAATTAAATAGATATTTTATTGTGATGAATACAATTTACATAAGGTGACTGTGAAAATGGAAATCAAGTTCGAGTTATGTGATTATTGCTTTGAAGTGAATTATGCATCATTTAATTTAAAATAAAGAAGTACAAAAATGATTAGAATTTAGATAACACGGTGAATATTAGCGATACTTGTTATGTTATTCTAAGAGATGTTATGAGTTGAATCCTATAGTTAGTGGAAGTAAGTACCTATGCTTGATGATTTTTTTAAGAAATTGCCAATCAATTTAAATGGAAAGATCATTGATGTGACTAATAATCTAAATATGGGAGTGATTTCACAAAACATTGGTGACTTCTAGGAGAAAGTCAATAGAAAAAGGGGTAGTATGTAATATCCCATCTCATTATATATTTAGACTCAATGGTAAGAACTTGATTTAATGTATGTGTAAGGTGTTATGATACATATGTTATGAATTATTAATGTGGGTACTATTCTTATAAATGTTGTAATTAGAGAAGTAGTTAAAGTAGAATGAATGATACATATTTGCAAATAAATTTTCATAGACATATGATTCTTAAGAAAATGATGTTGGTCTAATGTGTTGATCTATTAATGTTTACAATTATATATTTATAGGTTTGGGTTATTGATGTTTAATTTGAATTGTGCAGAGGATGATTATGAAGACCTTCAAAGATACTATGCCAACTCTTGTAAAATAATCAAAGTCTATCTCCATGCAAATTCTTGTAAAATCGGATGTAAACTAAACTTGGACATTAGAGGCATTAAAATGGACCCTAGAGTGCATTTTGGGTTAAAATAACCTAACCCACTTATACTACCTAGGGTTGGGGGTTAGTTGAGTGTCAAATCATGGTCAAAACTTACATTATGACACCTCAAAAGGGCCCCACTTCAAATATGACGAAAATGAATAGTGGGAGACAATGGGTTATGACAGATTGATAAGAAAGACATGTGCCTTCATTATAGGAGGATAGGGTTTCAGAAGAAGGAGGACAAAAACTTTGGAGGATTGATCATTCACCATTGTTGGAGATGAAAAGGGGAAGTTATATGCAGAATAGGAGAATGGAGAAGGGGAGATGATGGTAGAACTAGTATGAGGAGAAGAAGATCAAGAGGGAACTTGAGAGAGAGATGAGTCTTTCTATCACTTTTCTTTTGTAGTATTTCTCTTTGAGTTGGACTCATGTAAGTCTGAAATGTGCAACAAGTGTAGTTTAAAATATTGTTCTTGAATTAGGAACTCACTCACATGATAACATATATGATCCTTAGATGCAGTGAGTTCTTGCTCGGGGGTATGGCTAGGGCACAAGCAGCCTCATGATGCCATTATGGTAGGGTGGAAAAGGGCACTTGTGTGAATGGTTTTGATAATTATTTTTGTAATCTTGCAAATGAATATGAATGAGAATTTAGATCTTAAGTTTTTGATAATATATTTAAAGTTGTGTGTGAGAGGAGAAGTTGTGATAAAGATTATAGAAATGATGCTATTGTTATTTGAGATATTGTAGATCTGTTCTAAAAGCTATTGTTATTTATGGTATTGTTAGTTAAGAGAAATTATTTTGAATGTTAAATTTGTGAGTTATATCATTAGAAACATGTGGCTAATGCTCAAGATCATGTTATTAAAATGCCTATTGTGGATCTAAATACTAAATCTAAATCTTGATAGTTATATGATGGATTTAAATGAGTTTTGGTAGGAAAAAAATGGGTATTTTCAAGGCAATCAAGGCACCTAGGATAAGATGGGAGTTTTCAATCATGACACGGACTTGCAAGTTGCTCAAATGTATTCTAAGGCACAAAGCACCTAGGGAAGAGGTAGGTAGGATCGTAGACTATATTAAAAAACTTACTTCACCCCTTCCAAGATTTGGATCAACTAAGTACTTTAAAAAAAAAAATTTATGGCAAGCTTATATCTCATTATTTTATGTTTCTAGTGGGATATCTCCCTGCCATGTCGCCTAGGTGGGTCATCAATAATAAAATCACCTTGCACAAGATGTTTCTTACCATCTTGTACGGTTATAGGCTGCTGTCTTAGTTTGGTTCAATTTTTTTTTTAACATTTGTTTATTTTGCTATTTAAAAACATTAGTTATCAGCATTGTAGTAATAAAATGGAAAGGAATGTAAGTAAATGATATAAAAGAGTATTGAAAATTCCAGTTATTCTTGAAATATTTCAACACGTAATAAAATTATTAGTGTATTAATATACTTTGTTTTTAAATATCATTGGTATTGTTAATTAAAAAAAAGAAAAGAAAAAAAAGATTGATTCTTCATGTAATCATGTCTAAATTAAAGAAAATAGAGAATGATTAATATGAATAAAGTTCAACAATAAACGTCCTTAGTAGAGGGCATACAAATAAAATTTGCAAACTTGCAAAATGAAAATATAGGTATTATGATGCCACAAAATGGATAAGCATGGCTCTCTGCTTAGATCTACAACCCTAATAGATGTATATGCTTCATGCATATAAACACAACTAACATGAGTAAATATGCATCAAGCATATACACACACACAATGAATCCTTCATCAAAGCTTCATTTCCAACCTGCAACAAAATCTAGGATAACAAGCATGAATTGGAGAAACAAACAAAAAATATATATAAGTCCTAAACTTAATTTTGAATTACGGTCAGGAATGAGGATTTGGACAAAATTTTGAGAAATTGAGATGAAAAGAATGCTAAGTCTCTTTCATTGAGCTCTTGAATCCAAACTTGCAACACAAACAAACAAGAGCAAGAAACAACAATGAATAAGAACACCATGCATTAGGGTTAGAATATGAAAGGAAAATATGAGAAAAAAAAACAAAAGAGACAAGATTGAAATGAAAATAATGAAAGAGTAGATTTAGTTTTCTTTCTATAAACTTTTTTTGGAGAACCCTAATTAGGGTTGTGATTATTTTATTTATTTCCTTGTTAACTTTTAATTTTCTTTTGCAAAGTGAATTTAAACTTCAGATTTAAAATAAAAAGAAAGGTTTTTCATTTCAGATGTTGAAGTGGGTTTTTAATAAATAAATAAAAGATTTCATTCAAATTTCAATATTAGCAAGTTAGTAAAGTAGTGAGCTTTAAATATAAATAGATTTCTTTCTAAGTTCAATATTTAAATGATGTAAAGTGAATTTATTGACTTATTATGAGGGAAACATGATTTCTCTGTTTTAGTAAATAGTAGAATTTATAAAGTGCTTTAAATTTAATAAATGCAAGTTTTGTTTCTAAACAACATTTTAGAAATTGTATTTTAAATTTAACATTATTATAATATTAATTAATAAATTAAAGAGAGTAATTAATTAGAATATTTCATTACTATCTTTAGTATTTCTTAAATTTAAGTGTGAGCTTAAAAAGGAGGATTGTTAGATTAAATATTTGTGTCCATTTAATTAAAAGAAGTAATAATGTTGTTTTAAAAGATTCATTATGATGTTAATGAAATAATTAATAATTTATATTCGATAATGAAATGGGATCAATTAATCCATTTAGATATTAAGTCATTAAAATGAAAATAACATTGGGGATAAAAAAAATTTATATATATTATTTCACTTTATTAAAGTTAGTCTAAAATCTACAAATGAAAATTTATTGCTATGTTGTAAACCAAAGTGAAGGGGGCAATAAGTTTATACCTAATGGCATCTCATATTGGTTTTAAAGATATACATTTCATATTATGTCGAATGCAAATATTTTTCTTAGGACATTTTATCTTTTGGTTTATCATTTACTTTCAAAAGTGAAATTAAGCTCAATAATAAATAAATAAAATCCTATATTAAGTAGTAGTTGGAAGTGAAGATGCTAGATGTTCAAGTTTGTTTAAATTTTAAGATATTGAATGTCATATAATATTAGTCAAGCATGAATTTTATTAAATTGTTTTCTTTGAAATAAAATCTTGGGATTAATGATTTAAGAATAATTTTATAGAACAAAAGGGTAGTTTAAAAATAACACTGTTATATTCAAGCAACTACTGAATATAAGATTTCACATTTAACCTACGAGATTATCAAAATTAGTAGATATCATGAGAACTCTAGTTCAAATGCTAAAAGTCTAAACTATGAGAGAAAATTCAAGTTTTTATGTTTTTACATAGAAACATAATCTCAAGGAGTATAATTGAATTAGGATTGGTACATTTAGACGATTTATGATGTTTACTTGTGAAGAGATTACTTTTAACCTTGTGTTATTTTTGAGGTAGGTAAGAGAGTCACTGATTTTGTGTTACAATTTAAGCAAGAGGGTTTTTTTTTAAAAATTTGGGTCATAATCTATTAAATATGAGACTTTACTTGACGCATTTTATTTATGATTATGTTTTGTTAAATAAGTCATTCTTTAAACTCTATCTTTGGATTCAACGCTTTTAAATTTAATGTTATATCAGGTTTTAAGAAAGCTTATTTATTGATGACCACTATAGCTAATTCTATTTTGAAGGGTTTTGAGATCATATCTTAGGTTATCTAAAACAATTGATGTTATAAATTCAATGGATAATATATTTCTTTTAGCTTGACCATGATAGCATTATAGTAGTGATTTAATTTGACATAATTTTATATAAATAAATGTTTAGGTATCAAGTTTTATAGCAT
This sequence comes from Cupressus sempervirens, assembly GCA_028749045.1. Lineage (NCBI taxonomy): Eukaryota > Viridiplantae > Streptophyta > Pinopsida > Cupressales > Cupressaceae > Cupressus > Cupressus sempervirens. The sequence continues at coordinate 224,746,720 of CM053791.1, forward strand.
CATGAAGAGTTCCTTAGTTATAAGCGACTATTGCAAGTGATTGGTTAAAAGTAACTTTTAAATTATCCCAGTAAGTTGCAATGTTATATTTGAAAGAGAAAGCTTTAGGATACTTACTTTAGAACATAAAGGACTATTATCTTAAACTAGTTGCTCATAATGGGAAGGGTAACCCATGTGAAAGACTAGAGACCTCTAAATATTCTTAAGGAGTAATATACTTTGTATATGAATTTGAGATAATCCACATTTTCTTGACGTTAAACATATTAAGGGAAGATGATTTAATTAGATGCTTTAAAATTTAAAATTAAAATAAAAATCACACCTTTATGTATTTGGATATAAATTGTATTGTTAATGAGAAGTGCTTGTGGGGAATGTTTAAGGTAAACTAGACATTATGAGATTATTATGGATTAAGGAGTAAACTCGTAGCTCGGATAATGAAATGGATAAAAGATCCATTATGAAGTAAAAAAGTAAGCATGTAGTAGTGTATTCTGATCTAACATGTTCTTGTATTAACAAAATTTTGATGTTGTGGGAATATCTTCTATATAGATATTGTCTAATATCCCCATCCAGGGAGGATTATGTGAGCATTGTGATTAATGCTAATATTATATGTGGTTATGTAGATGCAAGCTTAAGGATTCATGAAGTAATAAAAGATGTAATACTTTTCTTTAATAGGTGTTAGTAATCCATGTGAAGCTATGAATCATGTCATCTTGTATTTCCTCATCCATGTGATTACACCAGTACTGCCATTTGTGTTAAGTTTTTTGTAAATCTAGAAATTCTCATGTGTGCCCATGTGAATTAAAATCAAATGTTCTTGGAAATTATGTTTGTACATAAGTATGTGGAATTCATACCTCGTATGTGTTTCTTGCCTGTATGTAACCCTGCTAGTACCACTTGAAAGGATAATGTTTTTACCAATTCCCATAGTTAAAAACAAAACACCAGTACTCAAAACAAGACTCCTTAGAAATATTTGCATTTATTCTCCTATGAGATCCAACATGTGGAAGGAGGATTTCCCATGTTGTGATAGATACCATTTCAGCACATGTTTCGACATGATGTAATGGGTAATGATGCCATGTTGCTGATGGTAGCGAGCCGAGCTCGAGAACATGATGCCACGTATATAGTTATGTGAAGGCGCTATTATTTTTGTATGTTTTAGTTCCCACTTGATGCAGAGGATATAGGAGATGCTTGCATTCTTGTGGAGGGGTACCCATGGATGCTCGGTCATGTGTATGTGAAAGTGCATATGGGTGGACCCTAGCCATGTATACCTCTAGCTACGATGATGCTTACATGAGATCGCTATGTAGAGTGTGTCCTACATGTGCCTTCTCCATGAGGAGCACTGCCATGTAGCATACAACCAGAGTGAGTGTTCTCCATTTGGTGTATGGTCATGCTGGGCGAGTTGAGATGCTTAGTCTATACAACTCTATGCGAGGTGTTGCCAAGGTGAACACCCCATGCCATGTAGTTAGTGCACTTAGAGTGCCTACATGAAGGGCTACTACACTAGCTAGACATTGTTTCCTCCTTCCTCGTGAGGTGGCTAGATATAGTCACATAGTGATGTAATGTGCACTTAGTGATTTATTTTATTGTGTAGACCAACAAGTTAATTTACTTTGTCTTTGATAGTCTAGCCACAACCTTGATCTTCTTCTTTTTTATTTCTTTTTACTTAGCTTATTGTTGCAACACATTGAAATTTTCTTGTTTTATTGTTGTTGAAATATATGATTTAACTTCTTTCATTGGAAAATAAAAAATAAAAAATTTATGTGGCTAGATTAGTTTCTCTGGTGTTTGTGGATGTTGGTCTTGTGTTGTAATGTGATTCCTCATCAAGGACGATGGAGATGAACTTGATGGGTGTATACGAGGAAGCAAATGCAAGAAACCCTTGAGGATGGGGGTATGTGAGGCTGTTATGCAACTATTATCCACTACCTTCCTATGTGTGTGCTGTGTATTCCTTGGAGGCTAACCACCTTACATAATCAAGGGATATGACATGTGGTTTCATATAGATGACCTCTTGTGTGATGGGTCTGTTTACCATTGAGCCACCAAGTGAGGCTTGTATCGCTGATTATTGATTTTGGACTATGAATATGTATGCAAATTTCAAATAGTTATATGGTACAATGCCCTTCTGATCCAAATGAGATTAACATTTACCTCTATGGCCATTCATGAACCTTGTGATGTGTTTATCCCAGTGATGTGGCTTGTGTATAAGAGTATAGGATGTCAATGGGTGTGAAGGCTTCACTCACCCTTGGGAGGGAAGAGATGCCTAGGGTGAAGGGGTTAGTTGGGCTCTACATTGCAGTTCAGAGATTCTCCTCCTTAGAGAGCCCACCTTCACCATTTTTTTTTTCATGATTCTAATGGTGAATCATTGTGAAAATCCTTGGAAGGGAGTTTATGTGTTGTTAGGATATGTTGTATGCCTTGTTGGTGTTTGAGTGTAACTTGTTTGAGCCTTGTTTCCCAAGGTAAGTGTTTCAATTTTTCTCAGTATATCATGTTTTATGTATGCTTGTACAATTATACAACAATAAATGTTGGAAAGATCACTCAAATGAGTAGGAATTGATAGATAAGAAAATTAAATAAACACCAAACACTGCTGACTTCCAGGAGGAAGTCAAAGACTAGTGGAGGTGAATGTAAGGTCCTGACCAAGTAAGGACTAGAAGGATCATTAATTTGTCTGCAATATAATTTGATTAGAAGTAAATATTGATTTTGTCATTAGAGAACATTATATGGCTTATGTAATAACATGATTAGGGAGGATCCTTATGTGACTTGCTATGATTAGTATTTCTTAAATAAGATTGACTTATCTTTTGTAACCAGCTGAATATTAGGTGCAAATGTGCATGTGATACTTTCTATAGTAGAATCTTGCTTATTTAATTAATGTACAAAGTTAGACTCAACTAAAGATAAACTATAGATTTTGTACATATAATTGGCATTGATTACAAATAGAAATGATTGAATCTCTTTACATATGACATGATAGATTATGAGACTAGTAGCATTAGACCTAATTCACACTATGATAGGGTAAAAGCACAAACCTGTGTCACCTTTTATAAAGAAACATGATATCAGAATGTGACAGTTCAACATTAGTGACAAAAAAATGGTATTTGTGTTTAAAATATGAAGATTATGTAAACTAATAAAATGTGTAGAATTGGATGAACTTTATACCTATAATTTTTATAATTTTTTTGAGTACGAATTTATTCATTTTATTTTATTTTGAAGTCCCTTTTTTAACTGTAAAAAATATAGGGCGTAGTTCCCGTCAAACAAGTATATTGAAATCATCTTTTTTGGTTCTAATTTGAAAATATCTTATAGATGACATGTATAGCTAGTGCACAAAAAAAGAAATAATTTTTTTTGATGTCTATTTTCTTTGTTATAAGTACTCAAGTTCGACCTTATTAGAATCCAACAGTTTTTTCCTCCCGTCAAAACTTTCCTATCAAATCTATACCTTCTTGAAAAAAAATTACATATTCATAAAGAGGATTCTCTCCTCTAGAGATAAATATGATTTTTTAATTTTTTTTATATGATTTACTATTTTTTTTCCTTTTTTGAGGGAGCATCTTTAGAAATGTTAAAATATCGACTTATAAAACTTTGATATTATAACATATTATAACTAATCAAAACACTCAAAAAATTATATAATGATGATATTGAATCTGAGATCTATAAAAAGGTATTTTTAGATTTTGAAAAAAATTGAGTTTTGATAGAGAAATGAAATTTGACCAAAACAGGTTTTGGTATCACAAACGGTGACACAGATCTATGCTTTTACCCGATAAAATATCTAATTTCTGTTAAAACCTTGATTAGCTAATGTGAGTTACCTTATTGGTAAATACCTTATATTTTTCATCTTACCTCATCATGATAATTAGATAGTTTTTGTAATTGAAATTATGGCCAATTCAATTAAATAGATATTTTTTTGTGATGAATACATTTTACATAAGGTGATTGTGAAAATGGAAATCAAGTTCGAATTATGTGATTATTGCTTTGAAGTGAATTATGCTTCATTTAATTTAAAATAAATAAGTACAAAAATTATTAGAATGTAGATAACACAATGAATATTAGTGATACTTGTTATGTTATTCTAAGAGATGTTATGAGTTGAATCCTATAATTAGTGGAAGTAAGTACCTATGCTTGATGAATTTTTTTAGAAATTGCTAATAAATTTAAATTAAAGGATTGTTGATGTGAATAATAATCTAAATATGGGAGTGATTTCACAAAACATTGGTGACTTCTAGGAGAAAGTCAATGGAAAAAGGGGTAGTATGTAATATCCCATCTCATTATATATTTAGACTCAATGGTAAGAACTTGATTTAATGTATGTGTAAGGTGTTATGATACATATGTTATGAATTATTAATGTGGGTACTATTCTTGAAAATGTTGTAATTAGAGAAGTAGTTATAGTAGAATGAATGATACACATTTGCAAATAAATTTTCATAGACATATGATTGTTAAGAAAATGATGTTAGAATATGATGTTGGTCTAATGTGTTGATCTATGGTTTAGTCAAGGATATATCTACTAATGTTTACAATTATATATTTATAGGTTTGGGTTATTGATGTTTAATTTGAATTGTGCAGAGGACGATTATGAAGACCTTCGAAGATACTAGGCCAACTCTTGTAAAATAATCAAAGTCTATCTCCATGCAAATTCTTGTAAAATCGGATGTAAACTAAACTTGGACATTAGAGGCATTAAAATGGACCCTAGAGTGCATTTTGGGTTAAAATAACCTAACCCACTTATACTACCTAGGATTGGGGGTTGGTTGATGGTCAAATCATGGTCAAAACTTACATTATGACACCTCAAAAGGGCCCCACTTCAAATATAACGAAAATGAATAGTGGGAGACAATGGGTTATGATAGATTGATAAGAAAGACATGTGCCTTCATTATAGGAGGATAGGGTTTTGGAAGGAGGAGGAAAACTTTGGAGGATTGACCATTCACCATTGTTGGAGATGAAAAGGGGAAGTTATATGCAGAATAGGAGAATTGAGAAGGGGAGATGATGGTAGAACTAGTATGAGGAGAAGAAGATCAAGAGGGAACTTGAGAGAGAGATGAGTCTTTCTATCCCTTTTCTTTTGTAGTATTTCTCTTTGAGTCGGATTCATGTAAGTCTGAAATGTGCAACAAGTGTAGTTTAAAATATTGTTCTTGAATTAGGAACTCACTCTCATGATAACATCTATGATCCTTAGATGCAGTGAGTTCTTGCTCGGGGGTATGGCTAGGGCACAAGCAACCTCATGATGCCATTATGGTAGGGTGGAGAAGGGCACTTGTGTGAATGGTTTTGATAATTATTGTTGTAATCTTTACAAATCAATATGAATGAAAATTTAGATCTTAAGTTTTTAATAATATATTTAACCTTCTGTATAAGAGAAGAAGTTGTGATAAAGATTATAGAAATGATGCTATTGTTATTTGAGATATTGTAGATCTGTTCTAAAAGCTATTGTTATTTATGGTATTGTTAGTTAAGAGAAATTATTTTGGATGTTAAATTTGTGAGTTATTTTATTAGAAACATGTGGCTAATGCTCAAGATCATGTTATTAAAATGCCTATTGTGGATCTAAATACTAAATCTAAATCTTAATAGTTATTTGATAGATTTAAATGAGTTTTGGTAGGAAAAAAAATTGGCATGACAGGTTGCCCATTTCTCACAAGTGCGTGCTACATTTATAGCACGAGACATAGCTCAAGTATTCTTGCGAGACATTGTCAAGCTTCATGAGATTCCCCATAAGATCATCTCTGATAGAGACTCATTGTTCACTTCTTCATTTTTGAGAGAGCTGCAGTCAACTTTGGGCACTACGCTCAATTTTAGTACAGTGTACCATCTTTAGACCGATGGCTAGACTGAGTGAGTAAATTAGGTTTTGGAGGACATGCTATGTATGTACATGATGGACCATCTAGTCAAATAGGGGGAATACCTACATCTTGTCGAGTTTTCCTATAAAAATGGGCACCATTCTTCCATAGGTATGCTACCTTATGAGGCCTTGTATGGGAGATCGTGCAGGATACCCTTGAGTTGGGATACGATTGAGGATCTAGTATCTATTGGTCCCTAGTTAGTAATGAAGATGGAGCAGCAGGTGACCTTGATTAGACAGTGCCTAAGAGAGGCACATGATAGATAGAAGAAGTATGCTGATGCGAAGAGGACGGATCAAGAGCATCAGGTTGGTGATAGAGTGTTCTTTAGGGTGTGATCACACAAGAGTTTGATTCGATTCGAAAAGGGCTCTAAGTTGGCACCTTGATTTTTTGGGTTGTTCAAGATCTGAGAGAGGATAAGACCTATTGCATACCATTTAGCTTTTTCACCTAGCCTCTCATGCATCCACAATGTGTTTCATATTTTTGTACTTAGAGGATACATTTATTATGAGTCTCATATTATAGATTGGGATGCTTTACAGGTGGAGTCGGACAGACAACTAGCATTGGAGCCTATCCACATTATTGCCTTATGGACCCTAGCACTTCGAGGTCAAGAGCTGGACCAAGTTAGGGTCTAGTGGGATTGTTATGATGAGGTCATGGCTTCATGGGAAGATGCAGCACAGACGCGATCTCAATGCCCTTATTTTTTTGATGAACTCCAGGAGGAAGTTCATGCCTAGTGGGGGAGGATGTGAGGCCTCACCCTGACCCATCATACCATAGTGATATATTACTACTACTTTGATATTCACGACTCAAGATGTCGAGACATTATCTGATGCTTAGAACATACTATATTATTTCATATTGTGTGATGTTACTTTCAGATATACTTCATGTTTGTCATTTAATATTTCATGTATATGTATGTTGATGAAATTAGTAAATGTAGGGTTGATAATTTGATTTAAGAGATTTTAAATGGTTAAGAATTAAGAAGGATAAAGAAACCCTTATTGATGTATGTTTTGATTTATGTGAATTTTTGATACGTATACATATATGTACATGTGATTTTATGGTACTACTGATGTGTGCAATGAGTGTGCGGATATTTTAGCTGAGCAACCCTATGGAAGAATAGAACTGATCTCTATGTGCTAATTTTGGAAACCTTGTTTTTCATAATTCAAGTATTGTATTGTGAGATGTATGTATGTATCTTTCTATGTTCATTGAATGTTAGTGTTCATAACTATGTTCTTGTAGTGTTGCTTGACACTCATAAATTATTTATGTTCTTTAGTGTGCTAATTAGGGTTAGTTGTGTAACCTTTGGACCTAAGTTGGTTTAAGTTAGTGTCAGTTTGCTAATTTGGTTCTTAATTGAGGTTAGTCATCCATTAATCTAGATTAGTGCTTAATCTGCATTGTTAGAGTTGTTAGATGGACCTATTTTATTCCTAGCTTTCGTTTGGCTCTAAACCTATTCCTAGGGCTTAAAACATGAAATAATTATACCCAAAGGGTATGGGTATCAGTTGGGGGTCTTTTCCAACCCCTACGCCCCATTTATTGACATTTGAGGACACTCAAAAAGTCTCTTTTTGCCTTTGTGCAAAAATTGACTATGGCTACCATGAGTTGCTTCACCTCACCTCCATTTAGTGTTTAACCATAGTGTGGGTTGATTTAGGAGCTTCTAGATTTGTAGGTGGATGGGGGAGGTTATTGATCCTTTTTGGTGGTTGAGTTTGAGGCTTATTTAGAGGCCCTTCTTGGACTAGTAGAGGTTGTTACCCAATCTCTACATTTAGAGAGGATTCTTGGAAGATTGAAGAAAGGAAGGAGAAAGCTCTACTCAAACTTGTTCATTGCCATTACCTGTTTGTGAAGGTAGGAATTTTCATCTCCCTTGTACAGATTTTCATGTTTGTTTCATGCTTATGCTACCTTGTTGTTTTTTGAATGCTTATATGTTTGTGGGTATGTTGGAAAGATTTGAAAACCATGTTATGTTGGATGATTTCCTTTCATGTTTATGTTCGCAATTTTTTAGATTTTCTTGTATGGGTGTTTTGGTATTTCTCACCCTTAGATAGGGTAGAAGTGATCAATTTTGGGAAAGGTCTGTTTAGTTGGACTCCAACCAGTGTAAAGTCTCTTCTCAAGATGAGAAGAGGGAGAGAGGGTAGGTTGTTATGGGCCCCTACTTGTCAGCACAAACCTCGTATGAGTATGGCATGTTAAAATGGAAGAATGGAAGTCCTTGGTTTATAGCCCCGATTGGGCATCTATTTTGGTGTTGTGCTTGACTTCTCCTGTTGGAAGAATGCACCTTTCCCTAGTTTTGATTCATTGTGAATCGTATTATTGAAACCTTGTATGAATATGCATGTTTGAATTGTTTCTTGGTCATGCTTATTGTCACCTGATCGGATTCTGTTCCCTCCTTGGTTTTTAGAAATGTGTTGCAGAAATTGTTATGAATCCCTTGATGACGGTCATGAAAAAAATTCAATTAAAATTGATGAAATTTGGGATTGATATCCTATGTAATTTGTATTTCAAATTTTGTTGTAATGGCAACAAAGCCAGGTTTTTTTCTTGGTTCTTTCTCGGCTGAGGCTTTGAATCAGGTTCACCAATAAAATTGGTGTTTGAGTATAATTGGTTATCATGTGATTTAATTATAATTTTAATTTAGATGGATGCACATCAAAAATAACATGGAAATAATGATGATGTTCAATTTGGAAAAATTTCATGTTTTCTTATATGTTGAAAATGAAAATTACAATCATGCATGTAGATTCAGTTTTCATGATTATTAGAATCAAACAATTATTGCATTATTGAAAAAGATAGAAAATTCAAATTCTTGGTATGTTAAGGTTGTAACAAGTCTTTATAGATTTTCATTAAAAAGAAAATAATGACAAAGGTCAAATTATTTAAATTCAAGTTACATAGGAGAACAAATGATTATGGTGTTAATGTGACTCAAACTATGGTATCAATGCTTTAAATCTATTCAAAAAAAAAAAAATACACCTTAAAATATAGACCAAAAAGAAATATATACATTGCCTTGTAATCCTATACTTCGAAAAATATGATCAAAAAATGCACTCCCAGGAGAAAATTGCTCACTGAAATTTGTATGGGAGACCAATTTAATTTGAAATGGACAATAGAGAATATTCTTTAAACTATCTTTTTTATTTAAATTTAAAATAGAACAAAATAGTGAAAACCATAGATTTGATGTTAATGAACAAAAAAATATATATATAACATCATATATCTAATATCCTAAACTTACCTATAAAACTTTATTCCGTCAATGATTTACCTTCTCCCTTGGACATCAATTTTAGAGGGCAGATTTAAAAATGTTTTATTTTTTTTGCAAAGTCTTTGTGCCATCACAATGATGATGTCATCCTTGTACTACCCCTGACTTTGTGCATGTTTAACTTAACTTCCTTAGGAAGCGATGGGTTCATGAAGGAAGGGAATTGCATTTGTTTTAAACCTTCCTGACCTCCCTTTCCCATTGCCACCTCTCATGGCAGGCTAGGTCAGTACATACCCTACCCCCTCCACTTGGGTAGCGCATAGATCTAAGCACTTCGGGAAGCGCTTGTTATGGAGGGAAAAGTGGTTGACATGACATGAGGGGGCGGGTGGTAGAGTATGGTGTAGTTGTAAATAGAGTTAAGGTAGAGTAGAGTGTAGGGATAGTTAGTAGATAGGTTTAGTTAGTAAGTTAGGTTAGTATATTATGGTAGTTAGTTTTGAATTAATTTATTTATTAATAGTATTAGTTTTTAAGTGGTTTTAGTAGTTAGTTTAATTAATTTAATTTGTAAGTTGTTCTTAGATTTAGCATGTTAGTTTTTAAGTTAGTTTAATTAAATATTAAGGTTTTTCTTAATGAATATCTTTTTAGTTGTTTAATTAACTTAGAAATTTATGACTTAATGAGTAGTTAAAAGATTACTTAATTTTAATATCAATGATAAATTAGTCTTTTAATATTATTTAGTTTTACTTTAATAGGTTGATACTTGATCATAACTTAATAGTTTATATAAGTGTACAGGTAGACATGATAATTCTTTTAATTAAATGTAAAATGTATTTAAGTTTAGCATTGAAGTTAGTTTGAATTTTTTTGAGTATTAATTGGTTTTAGATTTAGGGTTATTTTCTATTTAAAATAAGTTTTAATGTAGATGATAATTGCTTAGATTTTTCAATTAAACTAATTTGAAGTCGTCTACATTATTATTTAAATAATTTTTAAAAATAAAATGTTGTATAAGAAATGTAAGAACATAGCTTTATCGATATAAATCTAATAATGAAAAGTTTCAAAATCTTAACGTTGTATTCATCCACTAGAGTTTTAAACTAAATATGAATTGTAGTGAACCTTCACTTCTGTTGCAAGAAAATGATTTAAAAACTTAGAGCATTTTAATTTTAAATTATTAAAAAAAAAATTGTGTGTTCTTGTCCTCGTAGTTTGGGCATGACACCCCCACCAAGAAACCATATAAGGAGTAGGTTCTCTCACTCTCCTTGTCCAAGTCTTTCACATCCCTATTCACCTACAAGAAATAGAGGGTAGTGATCCATACAATGTATGACTTTAGTGGAGAAAACCTCTAGCTTTCAAATTTTTTTCTAGATGCCAATGTGATTATCTACCAACTCCTTCATCGATTGCTCCAACTTAATTTTATCGATTGCTACAATAGAACTATAGTAATGTTATCACATTACTATAGTTTTATTGTTCATTTTTTCCTGAAGAAATCCATGTGGGATGGATAGGGATTTTGAAAGAAAATTTTGATAAAACTTTTGGCCTCTATTCTATGTTGATGGAAATGTTTCTTTTCAAAGGAGCTCAAAATTTTGAGAGAGAAATGGAATTAACAAGAAATGATGAATGAAAGGCTCTACTAGTCCAATTGTGGAGTGTAGATATACTTGGGATGTAGAAAAAACAAGTTTTATAAGGTTTGATCGGTACTTCGCATATAGGTTGAGGATTATTTTGTTAAAAAATAATCTTAGGATACCTAAATTGTTGTTAGATTTGATTAGACCAATGGATTTCCCCAACAATTTGAAAGTTTCCTGTAATTGGGCAGATATCATTCCATATCCAATGTCTAATATTTTTAGGATATATGGATTTCAAGGGACTCCACATATGTTTCCTTAAAAAGTTCCTTTTATGGTAGGTTTTGCAGAGATTTTGTGGTAGATAGGTGGGTTGGAAGAGTTAGAGTTAACTGGCAGACCAAGGGGTATAATTTTTTGAACCCATACAAAATGGCAATCTCCCATTAAAATTCAATGATAGTGAAGGTTTTTTTGAGACTTTCAGACAAAGGGCCAAAGCCAAATCTCATGAGCATGAATTTTATTTCCAAGAAGATATAATATGAAATGATTTTTATCTACAATTGCAATAAATAAAAAAGGAAAAAAGGATTGTCTACTCTAGGCTATCAGAATTCATTAATTTATTTGAAAAGTAGTATAGTCCATCAAAAGATGCCAACATATTAGATGACAAGATAAATAAGTTAATGAAAACTTTTTTAGAGATCATCAACATTGTGAATGAGAAGAAACCCTCCTTATTAGTACTTATCCTAATAGAGAAAGCAATGTTATAAAATCATTATCTTTTACCCCTACTATATAGGTTCAAGGCAATTGATCATTGAAACAAAATTTAGTTACAACATAGTCAAGACTAAGGAGCAAGTTAGTTTTAAGCGAAAGGAAAAGGTTCGGTCAAGCACCATTGCTTTAAAAATAAAACTTTTAGAGAGGCCATTAGAGTCAATACCTAAGAGTTAGAAAATAAATGGGAAATAGGTGTGACAAGATGAAATGTATACACCATCCCAATCTCCCCTACATATAGGAGAAGAATAGCTCACTGGGGATCAAATTGAGAACCGTAGATCCTAGGATTGAGTGTTCATTTCCACAACATAGCTAGAGGAAGGAAATCTTGAGGAAACTCCTATGTCTAGCCTAGAATTGACTCTAGCTAATTTCAAAGGAAAGGAGGTAGACCTTGTAATGGAATAGGCTAGCCATGAGTTCTTATCTAATGATAATTTTATAAAATCAAGGGCCTTCTACTAATTTGGATGGAGGAACAAATATTGAAAACTTTGAGGAAAGATGCAATGAAAGAAATACTAAGTAGCTTGAGAAGGAAGAGTCAGTCATACAGAATGATGTTAAGGAAGAAATGATGACAGAATTTAAGGATGTAACTCTTGAGGAAGGAACATAGATGATCAAGTTAGCTAGAGTTCTACTTCTTCCAAATTGGAATATTGCTTATGCCATGGTTTTTAATACTATGAGAAATGATTTGAACACTACAGAGAAACAAGAGAAAGCACTAAGTGGTGTTAAGTATAGTGAGGATTATGGTGCCTTGTTTATTTGGACTATGACAAGAGAATCTAGAACTAGCATTCTAATCCTAGTGATTGTGTGTTAATGGGAAATCTGATTGTCAAAGGGTGGAGGATATCCCAAATTATGAGGTAGCATAACTAGATGTCAGGACAAAAACACTTACCCTAGCAATTACCAAAAAAGAGAAGAGGGCTAGACATGAGTTATATAAGAAGTATAAGAAAGTCATGGTAGCCTTCAATGAAGAGGTTAATACAAGTGGATGGAAAATTATTCTCCAGCAACTGGGTTAATACAAATGGTAGTTAAGGAGGAAAGCATGGACAAAGCAGTTGCTATAGAAAGAATACAGTTGACTGACAAAATAGTTGAAACATAAGAAAAAGAAAAAGAGAAACAAATTCCAATGGTGGACATGGCCACCCAAACTGATGATATGGAAGAAGGGCAACCAATTGTAATAAATGTTAAAATATTAGCACTTGATATAGCACATAAAATTCAAGTGGTCCCAAAACCTAAGGAACAACAAATAAAGCAACAACAATCATTAGGTGTAGTATATGTGGAAGAACCTACTACTAAAGGACAAGCTGAACTAGAAGGTAACCAATTTAGAAGTCATTATGTTGTTAAAGGAAAATGAGCAATAGTTTTTGTCTTTTCTTGTGCAATTTTTTTTTTATAGTGACAATTGTTTTTCTTGTTGTTAATTTTCTTCTTCTAAGGATAACTGTCCTTTCCCTCTAGGCTTGAAGCTTTTTGTGACTCACACTATATAATTGAGTTCCCAAGGCTAGAGGATGGTCCAAGTTTTATTTCATTTTGCACAACTTTGTGTAAAGTTTGAGTCAGTCTATGCATACTATAATTCAATTCCATAGTTGAATACAAAAGTTATAGTTGCTAGCCTATTTTGTTATCCTTCAAATAAAGATGAATACTAAGTTTTATATAGTTCAAAGAAATGAATACATGTGTTGAGAGTTGATTTCATTCCAAATCTTGTCTCTTTCCTTCTCTCTATTCTATTATCTAAAATTTTGCTAAAAAAGCTTATTAAATTTCAGTTTGAATTGTAGTTCAACTTCCTTTTGATAATAATCCAATGGATTAAATAAATGCTTAATGAAAGATTGAAGGAACATTAAGGTTTTAAGTAAAGCTATGGTGAGTATGGGATTTGGATATTATTATAGATAAAGTTTCTTGGATAGTGTCTTGAGATAGGATCTAGAAATAGGTGTGATCTCTCTTAGTTATTGTGCAATGGATAAGGGATTGGCCATCCTTGTGAGTTAGAAAGAATGTAATTTTTTGCACAATGCATAAATATTAAAATCAATCAATTTTTTACAATTCAGATCTCTAGGTGAGAAATTCTAGCTTGTATTTGATTCATGGTGTCTAGGGTTGGATGAAATAGCTAATTATCATCTCACTATGAACATTGAGTTAAAAAAAAGTTTCCTCAATAATCTGTTGTTATTGGCATTCATGTTAAGAAACTTGTTTTTAATGTAGGTAAAAGTTTAATTCCTAAGGTAAACCCACTTCAATCTTGTAGATTTCAAAGTGGTGAAGACCTTGGTGTTTTGTTATTTGGCCCTTTTATTTTGATTCATAGAATGCCCACCATGGTTTTTAACTAACTCCTACATTTTCTCATTTCATTAAAGTTAGTTTAAATTTTGTTAAATTTGGAGCCAACATACAATTTAAGTTATGAAAAAGAAAAGTACATTAAAAACTCGGTTATGCTTTGAGGAAATAAAAATGGGCTCTACTCTAGATACCATAACATTTAGATCAAGGGTCTGATTGATTCCTCTCAAAATGTGTTTGAAAGGTATTGAGGACATCTATAAAATAATGGATGAAGAATAATTCTAGGAAATCAATATTATTTTGCCATCCATTTGAATCAAAATAATTCTAAATTAGGTAGTCATTATTTCCCATATATGGAGCAAATAGGTAGAGAATAGTATTGTCATATTAATCCCACCTCTCTCTATCAAATACACACACATACACACACTCATCTAGACTTAGTAAATTCTAATCACTCTTTCTCTTACTTACTCCTAACACATACACACACACTCATCCACTTAGTAAATCATAATCACTCTCTTACTAGTGCATGTGCACGCGTGCACACACACACACGTACACACACACACACACACACACACACACACACACACACACACACACACACACACACACACAC